>BTSY01000004.1:40575360-40727860 GCA_036245785.1 Pristionchus fissidentatus
ACGTTAAAAATTGAAAAAGTTCCCAAATGAACCGGGGAGCGTGGAGAATCGCTCTCTCTCGTGTTCTCTCTCTCTTTCTCTCTCTCGTTCCTTTTCTCTCTCTCTCTCGTTCGCTCTCTCTTTCTCTCTCTCTTTTTCTCTCTCTCTCTCTCCCCTCTTCCCCCCTCTCTCTCTCTCGTTCTCTCTCTCTCGTTCAATTTTTTCTCTCTCTCTTTCTCTCTCTCTTTCACTCTCTCTATCGTTCTCTCTCTCCTCTCCTCTCTCTCTCTCTCTCTCTCTCTCTCTCTCTCTCTTTCATTTTAAAGATTATCATGTAAAGCGGGCACGCCTCTGTTTAGCTGCCAGTGATAAGTCATTGATCATGTGTTTCAATTGATATTTTTACTCTCTTTTTACAACAATTTGTTTCTCAATTCTTGTCAAATTGCTGGCGATGAAATGTATTTCATTTTATTTTCAGTCATGGATACACTCATATTCACAGAGATAACACCACTTGAGGGTTCTCCTCGTCAGGCTTCCGATGGTGAGTTTGCACAAGTTTCCACATAAAAGTTCCAGAAACGAGCGGTAGAAGGTAAATAAGTGGAAAAAATAGAAACTCTCTCACTCATCTTTTGTAGTTTGAAATCGTGATAATAGAAGATGTAAATACATATCTGAGAAATTGCAGGAACGATTTTCTATGTGAGGAATGGAAAGACGATTTTCGCTCTCTATAAGTGAGTCTTCAAATAAATGTAATTCCTTTTTTAACTCATTCCAGTAGCCAAAAAGTGACAGCGATCAAATCGTGGGATGGAGAAATCAGTTGTTTCAAATGCTTTGGCGACGCACTATATTTCAGTGCTGACATAAAGAAGGTAATTACTTTTATTTAGTATAACGATTTTATTTTCTTATTTCAGATCTACAAAACGACTTTTCACCCTCCCAACGATCTTCGAATAACTTTTATTCGTGATGTTGAGGAAGTTTGTGATATATATGATTTTAAATTGAAATAGCAGGGAATTTCAGGGAGAATCATGCAATTACAACATGTTGCTAAGCAGGGAAATAAATGGAAGAAAAGTCGTGTATCGCGCTTGTGATTATTGTGGATGTAAAAGAAGAAAAGCTGAGAGGCTGCGATCTACGGGCAATTCACAGGTGAATTAATTAGGATTCTGAAAACAAAGAAAGAAAGAGATTTCAGAGGAAAACTAATATACTCAAATTATTATTTGAAAGAAGGGACAGCGATTAATTTGTCTCCTGATATAATTGATGTCAAGTGCGGAGACGTCGTGAGTTACTACTAACCTTCTATTAATGGCATGTGATGTGAATATTTCACTGGAAGCTCTCCATATTTGATTGCTTAGACAACATTTGCTAATGACAATTCTCCGCTCGTCTTTTTCTGTCCATACGAGATGAATTCGTGTTCATTATTTGTGCTTGACACAACTACAATGGAGATTCTCTCCCTCAAATTGCAGTGAGTAAAATGGAACTTTGTTTTTTTGGCGCTCATTACTTTGTATGTCGAATGAACTATAAATTATGAATGAACAGTCGAAGTTTCAAAAAAAATCATAAATGATTCAGTGAGATATTAGTATTCCGTCATTGCAGAAGACCCGTGAAAGGTTCAGCGACAGACTACTATTACTCCATCGTTGGTGTGCAGGGAGAAGAAATTTCTGTGAGACGAGAAATGACACGAGTGAGCATATTGAAACGATCGACCGTCGAAATCTGCAAGGCGAAATTCCCCGTGAGTTCATTTCTCCTGACAGAGTACAAACATTAATATAAAAATATTAAAGACGACGAAATATTGATCGGATTTTTCTACTGTTCGAGCGTTGCCAATAGTAATTTTGTTTCAAACTGTTTCACATCTTGAAATTATTTTAATTCTTCGTAAAATATTCATCAGAAAAGTAATGAGTAATTCAGGAATATCTCAAGAATTTCGAAAAGGCTGCTGTGGAAAGAGACCAGAGATATGTTAAAGGGAAGAAAAGAAGAGAAGAAGAAAAGAGATTAGGGAAAGTACCCGAGAAAAGGCACAATGAGACACTCAAACAGGTTTGGTTCATTGTTATTACTTATTATTAATTATAACACAATTATAGAAAATGAACCAATTTCAACTGAGAATAGATGCATTGGAAAGAGAGGTGAACATTTTTGATACTCATTATCCCGGAAATTTTAAAAGTGTGAAAAATAGGAAAAAGAATTGGTCAGATTACGAGAAGACTACATACATTCGATCGACAACTGGCTTTACAGAACATGGAGTTGAAAGCTCAAGTGAATGAATTGAAAGGTCAACTTGTTGAGTCGAATGGAAAGTACAAGAAACTACTCATGATGGTAAGAATTATTGAATAAATTGAGTTTAAAATTTTGTTTTCAGGTTGGACGCCATAAATGAGAAGAGGCTAAATGCACTTTGTTCACGTTAGAATGTTCCAATCTGAAACATTTTCGACACAGTCTATAATTTCTATGCAAAAATCGGCAGAGATAACCAACCATTCTTTTCTCCTGATATAATAAAGTAATTAATAATACATTAATTCGCAAGTCTTGACAACTTTAGAGCCTGATTAGCGTTCGATGACCAACGTCTCTTTTCAATTCCAATGCTCCAGGAAGGGGTCCGGAGTAAAATAATCCGCGCTTTTCTCGTATGTTTTTTTTCTGCCCTGACCACCTTCTGGAGAGTGAGAACTCAGTTAACCAAATATTCGTTGGACACCTTCTTTAATAAACGACTCTCAATCATTACTACTTAACCTAAAACGACAGGCCCTGTCTGTCTGTGAGTGAGTCTGTGAGTGAGTCCGTCCCGTCCGAAACTACGGTAACAAGTTCGCTGGAGCAACCACACTTGAATGGGTCAGATACATGATATTTGTCAAAACACAAAAATCAATAAATCAATAATAATCAATAAATCAATCAATACTACCGTAACCTACAGTACCCTCCGATGAGTTCGGTGGGTCAGACCGCAGGTCAGATTCATGATTTTTCTCAAAAACATGAAAATCGATAAATCAATTAATACTAACGTAACCTACAGTACCCTCCGATGAGTTCGGTGGGTCAGACCGCAGGCCAGATTCATGATTTTTCTCAAAAACATGAAAATCGATAAATCAATTAATACTACCGTAACCTACAGTACCCTCCGATGAGTTCGGTGGGTCAGACCGCAGGTCAGATTCATGATTTTTCTCAAAAACATGAAAATCGATAAATCAATAAATACTACCGTAACCTACAGTACCCTCCGATGAGTTCGGTGGGTCAGACCGCAGGTCAGATACATGATTTTTGTCAAAAACACGAAAATCAATAAATCAATGAGTGCTACCGTAACCTACAGTAAAAAGTTCGCTGGGGCAACCAAACTTCCTTGGGTCAGTTGCCACTACGCCACGAAGTGGCGTAGTTGCAACTTTTTTTTCGATGGCCCTCCTGGACCGAACTGTACCCGGCGACTGAAGTCCCCCTGGACTGTACTTTGAAGACGTAGTGCGCTTAACCTCCATGCACCCCGCTAGTTAACCCCTTCAGTAACTAAAGTATCTCATTAAATGGAACTGAGACTTCCTTTCAATTTCTCTTCTGAAATATTTTCCGCACTTTTAGTCGTGTCACTTCTACTCTTTGCTACGATAGAAGTGTCTTGAATAAGGTAATCACCATTGATTCAGAACGTTCACCCCCTCACATTGTTTACCCCGATACATCTCTCTCTAGGCACTTCAAGATCACATCGTTTCGAAACGCAGTATTTCGAAATCACCTCTTTCGAAACGAAGTTGTTGACAGAGTGGTGGTTCTATGGACAACTTGCACGAGGGAGAATTTGAAGTGATGAGAGAAAGAAGGAGAGAGAGAGAGAAAGAGAGAGGGGGAGAGAGAGGGAGAGATAGTTTGGGGAGGGAATTGATGTTTCAAAATCTCCTCACTACCTTCTCTCTCGTTCAAAGATCGGTTGCTTTAGTGTTACTGACGATTGCAGTTCTCGTGAAACTTTTGCTTTTTAGCAAAAATAATAATTCATCAAATTATCAGAAGTACAATTCCAGAATACACAGTTTTCTCAGAAAGTTATGAATATCGATTCAATATTCCCACTAATCGTAAGCCCTGTGACATCTCCCGGGATACCACCACTTCCCGTAGAGGTTAGACAGTATTTCATTTTAAAAACTTTTATTCCTTTTCTCCAGAAAGTTTTCAGGAAAACGAACTTGAAATAAGAAGACTTTCAAAGAATAATAATACTGCTTTCTCATTTCGTTTCTCCAGAAAAATCTAAGTGACCTCGAATAAAATGTTTTTGTGTTGGAATGCATGGGAATATGACTTCTGTGCATAACATAACATTAAATTACCTTAGGAGTGGTGCACTTCCACTCTTTATTCTTTTTGACACATTGGAACCACGGACCAAATTTCTCTCTGAATTACTCAACGAAAAGACATTTTCCCATGATAAACTTAAATGTTCTCTCAGGATGCCGTGGATCTTGTTAGAATCAACAAATCAACGATCCCAAGGAACAAGAGAAGCTACAGATTAAAAACAGATGCGGAGAGGAATGAGGAAACGAATAAGGTTTGACATTTATATTCTAATTTGAAATTATTATTATTTCTAAATTGGAAACAATGATTACTGTACATTTAAAATTTATTTTCGCATAAATAATTTCCGAAAATCCGAAAAAGTAACCGAAAGGCAGTAGATAAATGTCGTCAAAAGAAGAAAAGGGAAGAGGAAGAACACAGGATTAAGAATGAGAAGGAGAAGGAACTACTCAGAAGCACATTGAAGGTAAGGATTTTGAGCACTTTGGCTCTTCTAAAATTTAAAAATCGTTTGAAAGTGTGCTTTCATGCCATGATTGGTTGAGATAGTTATTTGTAGTAACTAGATAAATCTATTATGATATTACAAATAATAATTGCAGAAACTGATCGAAAAGAATGAAAGGAAGAAAATGTACGCCGAATTTCACAAAAGTGATCGAATTGTCACTCGCCCTCTCCCTGTCGATTTTGGGGTTATGAACGAAGAACAGGTACAATTGTATAAGGAAATGAGAAGAGATCTGATGGAGTTGTACAAAAATGTTTCCTAGATTCCAAGCAATCCACTTTATTGATAATATTTATTTACGAAACACTCTTGATGTGGAATGGTTTTTTCGAATTATTGATATTAAGACGCTTCCCTGAAAGAATAAATATCAGAATATGACAAATCTTGTCGGAAAATTGGCATACCTAGTAATAAAAGTGTTGCAAAATCATCCTCTTTTGAAAGCATCTCTCTCGAAATAGTCTCTTTTGATATTCCTTTGTTGACAAAGAGAGGAGAGAGAGGAATGGGCCGATAGATTAGAGAGGAGAGATATCTCACTCCTTCACTCTGCCTTATCTACTGCAAGAGTCAGTCGAATGGCAGCAATGGCAGAACATGTAAGTAACTTCTGTGGAATATTGGAATTCCACTCTTTCTTAATGTTTCGGTTATTTATCGAATGTATGGACAACGCATAGTACGGTAACCGTACATAATACAGTATTACTATTTCCCAAAATCCGTAATGTTGATCAGGATTTCGTGCAAATCGGAACAGAATGGAATGGTGATTTCTACATTCCAATTTCGGTGCATTCAAGTTACAATAATTTGCCAGATCCTCTTGGCGGTGGAGCCTATGGACCAGTAGTGTGAGTCATCGTTTACACTATCATACCTGCCTTGAAACGAATTTTGCGAATACATATCTTCTCATAATTCAACGTTAATAAAGACACCATTCAATAAAATTAATTTCCCTATTGTTCAGACTCCTCAACAGCTCTAATCCTTCTGAAGAAAAGTTGGCAATCAAGAAATTCATCGATCCTTTCAAGAATGAGAAAACTGTACGTTCGACCTCTTCTGGAAATTGTTTTTTTTAAATCACAAAAATGAATAGTATCAGATTATATTTCAGATTATATGTCAGTCAACAACCTGTAAAAGAAATTGGGTATTCGGGGTTTCCATTTAAAATTACTAAGAAAATCTTATTTTGAAGGTATCTCGCAATGGAATTCGGTGGAATCAATCTGTGTGATCTTCTAAGTCTAGAGACCGAAACGGGAAAACAACTCTTCAGCCTAATTGATTTCAAGAGAATGATCTCAGAGCTGCTGAGAGCATTGAAATATCTCAATTCGGCAAATGTATGCGATTTTTTTTGTTTTAAAAAAATGTTTATTAAAATGCAGGTGACCCATTGGAATCTGAAGCCTGCGAATGTCGCAATCAATGATCGAAAGAAGCTTACTCTTGTTGGTATGTAATAGTAATACTACATCTTTCTACGATAGTAATTACAAAACCATTTGAAATATTGTATTTGCTAATAACAGAAAACGCGCTGCATTAGAACTTTCAGAAATAGTCAAGTTGCAATGAGCTTGTAAGCTTGCCTGTTTAAAATTTAAAACAAATAGGAATCGTTTAAATATTTTTCATCAGATTTCGGTCTCGCACGAGTAGATGACCCAGCGATGACACGATATCCTGAGACAATGAGCTATCGAGCAATTGAGACTTTGTCCTTCGGTGATTTCACAGCGCCGCAGAATGAGAAAGGTTAGAATGAAGTTTATTAATTGACCATAAGCCGATTCGGACCAGGTCAAAACATGCATTACCGGGAAATTTAAATAACAAACTTGAATTGAATTCAACTTTTCAGCCGATATTTGGTCGATTGGAGCAATTCTCTCTGAAATGCTAACAGGACACATTGCCAACCATTCTCAGAGCCAACCATTCTCTCATCAAAGCTTTGGAGTTCTGCGGGCCGGTTCCAGAGAATGTTCTCCAACAGGTTCTTGTTTTTTTCTTAGAAACAATGGGTTATCAAATAAGAAAAAGCACGGAAAGAACAGTTTGACGGCTAATTAAAACAATATCTTCTTGTTCACAATCACTAAATTTGGTTGTTGTCTCTACTTCAATCTTTATTTTTGTAGATCGACCCCAAAATGAGTCGTGAATTCTTGAGAAAGAAATCGCAGAATGCTGTTCGGGTAGTCTTCATAAATAAACTCTCGTCTGAATGTCGACCTTGGCTTAAAGAAGAAACTAGCAGGGATGTATTGAGGTTAAATACACTACGCTCTATGCGTACACTACGCTCTATGCGTAGTTCTGGGTGCAGGTTTGGTCCAGGGGGATTTCGGTAGCTCACTCCAGGTTCGGTCCAGGGGGGGGGGGCTCGGTAGCCTGCTCCAGGTTCGGTCCAGGGGGAGCTCGGTAGCTTGTTTCAGGTATAGTCCAGGGGACCTCGGTAGCCGGTTCTAAGTACGGTCCAGGGAGAGCTTAGGATGTTTGGGGATGTTAATCGCTACTTAGAGTACTGGCTGTTTCCGATGCAAAAGGCTCGTGAGGCTGAGAGCGATCGAAAAATGTTGCCACTACGCCACTTCGTGGCTCCGTGGCAACTTTTTTCGATTGCTCTCAGCCTCACGAGCCTTTCTCAACGGAAACGCAGGATACCGTATGTTGATTTCCCTGGCGTGTCCGAACACGTTTCTGACATCGCAAAACACTTTTCCCGCGATTCTCCACGCTCCCCGGTTCATTTGAGAGCTTTTCGAAATTTTCGATTTTTCTCACGTTAAAACATGTTAGAACACGTTCGGACACGTTTCTGACATCGCAAAACACTTTTTCCTGTGATCCCCTACGCTCTGTGCATCAATTGGAAACTTTTCGGAATTTTTGATTTTTCACGTTAAAACTCGGCAAAACAGGTGAAAACGTGTTTCACGATACTCAAAAACGTGTCAGGGCGCTATCTGGCACTTGCGAAAAATGCGGCAAAAGATGTGCCCGCGGCGGGGGTCGAACCTGGGGGTCTCGGATTCAAAGTCTGGCGCGTTATCCACTTGGCTATGAAATTAGCGGATTTTTAGATTAAAATTTCGAAAGGTTTTCTGAGCAGTTATCATATGCAAAAGGTTCTGAGAAGATTGCGCAAATTTGAAGCGATTTATGGCGAAAATGGAAAAATTGTCCGTCACGCTGCAACAAAAAAAAATAAACATACAGACAGACAGACAGACAGACAGACAGACACAATCATTTCCTATAAGTGGAGGAATCGAGAAGAATAGTGAGGAGTTGAGAGATTTCATCGATCGAACACTCGTTTTCGATGAGGAAATGAGGTGAGTTATGGAGTGTAATAATTGAACCTGTCCCGTCCCTCCGCCTCCTCAAAATCCCGCTCTTTTTGCTGGGAATTCATACTTACTTCACTGCTCATTAAATAAACTAGGGAAAAGAAGAGGCCGAATCGAATTATCTTATAAGTCGAACAATATTCTCTGAACGATTATTTGTGCGAATTGTGTGTTCCTCAAGAGCAATCGCAGAATGGTCGAAGCGAATTGTTCATCTTCATATACAACGCTGCTTACGATATAACGATTTCGTCAACGCTGCAGGATCACAATTCGTTCAACTCGCAAGGATCGATCGCAAGCAATGGAGATCTCTCATGGCAACTCAGCTTTAACACCCAAAACCAGCTGTTAAAGTTGTTTAAATGTAACATGTAAATATACACAGTGCCATCAAATCGATCGAGGGGAATTCTTTCGAAAGACTGTCTATGATGGGGCGTGTACCGCGCTGTTTGTGAGATTGTGAGAAGGGGAATACGAGAGAGAGAGAGAGAGAGAGAGAGAGAAAGCGGAGGGGGGGAGAAATCTGGATGCTGGAGAGAGAAAAGAAGGGGAGTGATAAGGAGGCGGAGGTAAGGGCAACAAAGGAAAAGGTGCACCGGAATCAAGAGGACTTTACGTCGACACATCACCGATAAGACCGGTTTGCTAACGAGGTCGATGCATCCCCTGCTGGCCGGGTTTCTGGGAAACGTTACCTGCCGCAATCGAAGTTGCTTCCGATTTTAACGCCATCGATGAGGACGGAGGGCTTGGTAAAACTGGGCGGGGATCGAACTCGTGACCACTCCTATGGCAAGCGGCGCCTTACACCACTCGGCCATGTCCGCCATCCACAAAATATTGAGACTTTCATCTTGCACAAAAACGAAATCCGCAAGCGTTGCGTGAATAATTTGAAAATATATTATTGTTTTCAGGTTTGACGGAATAATTAAGAAGACACGTCTAAAATCGCTTTTCACAGTCGGCTTTTCCATCGTTTTCAACGAGGGTGGCCTAAACCGGGTCGGATTTTGATGTATCCGGGTTCAGGCTGTTCCCGGGAACAGCTGAAAAAGCAAGAGTGAGTACCCGTTTGTTCCCGGTACCCGCGGGAACAAAATGTACCCGCGGGTCCAAGAAGTACCCACGGGTACTGACTTTCAAAATGTGTTGAGTAGAGGGTGACTGACTATGTTGAATCGAAGAAAATTAAAAATGGGAGTTGTCTGAATCACCTGGAATACAATGGGACCGAAATATCAAGCATTGTACTCTGTTCTTCCTTGTAGATACACTACTCGAATTTCTATCATTTTTATCTCTCTCGCGGGTACTGGAATTTCTATCATTTTTTATGCCAGCGGTAATTTTTCTGACACTTCAAAATAGTCGCTCTGATTATATCCGGTTTCTCGATAATAGTGATTGTAGACGAGAAATATTATGTTATTTTCGCGTTTCAGCAATCAGATTTTCCCACATTTTACTCTATTTTCTTACTAATTCTGCCCCAAGTACCCGCGGGTACAAAAAGTACCCGCGGGTACCGGGTACAAACGGGTACTCACGGTCCAATTCTGACCCGGTACCGGGTACCGGGTACACAACGGATACTGTTCCCGTTGTGTACCCGTTCCCGGAATGTTCCCGGTTTAGGCCACCCTATTTTCAACCTTATTTTGACTGTCAGTTCAAATGCAATCAATCTTTTCAGTTATTCTTTCGTTTATTTTGAATAAACATTATTTATAAACGTTTTGTTTTGGATTTTGCTGATTTTCTCGTTGATCATATTGTTTAGCAGTGGTTTATCAATAACCCATTTGTATTCAATGAGGGACCGAATCGGGGCTCTGACGACACTAATTGGCTCAAATCGAGCTTCCCAATATATGGTCCCGATAGTGGATATCTGCCCACGAATTTTGTCACAAGCAACGAGTTAAATATAAAGTTACTGCCGGAATCAAGAGGACTTTACGTCGACAAGCGACTGCTCTGTTGGGGCACACCGGGAAGGCCGTTTGCTGAAAGGCATGCTTATTCACTGCTGTCCAGGCTTCTAGAGCATGTCATATTGCGCAATCAAAGTCGCTACCAATTTTACCACCACCGAGGGGGATGAAAGGCTTGGTGTATCTCAGATCGCGATAGTCCGATTATGCATTTTCAATTTCATATCAGTGTTTGGATTTGTTTGTGATCAACATTCGATATTTACAAATTAGACCAAAATAATGCAATTTTAAAACTTTCCGTAGTCCCTAACTCAGCAATCTCAATTCATCGTTTCCCCCAATTTTTTCTCTCCCATAAAAGCGGCGAAATTTGAGCCTTTGATCGTGCGATAAGAAATTGATTGGGCGACTTCACATTCTCCACATCATTCCACCGACTTTCCAAACCTCCCGAAAGGGGTCACGAGTGAGAGAGCGTGTAGAATCGAGAAGGCATCCCTCACTTCCATCTATCTCACTTTTCACCCCTCCTTGGAGGTTTGCAATCACGAGATTCTGCTCATTTTCCCTCCTTACTTATATTCTGATTCTAACGTTTCTGCTTTAATTTGTGAGCCAATAGTGTTTGTTTTTCTTAAGTATTTCTTGAGGGTTGAAATGATCTTCACTAATTCTCACTCTCCTTGCTCGTTCGTGAATTTTTCGTAAATAAACGAGAGGGCGAATATAATCTTCACAAAAATATAATTTTAAAAGACTCAACCAATCCCTTGTGTGCACCAAATACATTTCCTCACCTTTTCTTATCACTGAGGAATCATGCGCAGTTGGGTGAAAGCCGACACTATTTCACTGATAAAATGATAAGAATTGAATTTCGTATGAGCGGACTCTAATCGATAATTATTGCGAAATTAATGTAAAAAGGCTCTCTATCCACATATCTAGATAATTCCGGCATATAGGAAATTATCGTCTAGGTAATTCCCAATTTCGCGTCGATTAATTCACAGAGGTTTCTGGTTCTTTCTCTCTCTCTCTCTCTCTCTCTCTCTCTCTCTCTTTTCCTCTCTCTCTCTCTATCTCTGTCTCTTTTCCTCTCTCTCCCTCCCTCTCTCTCTCTCTCCCCATCTATCTCCCTCTCTCTCTCTCCTCTCTCTCTCTCTCTCTCTCCCCTCTCTCTCTCCCTCCCCCCATCTATCTCTCTCTCTCTCCCTCTATCTCTTTCTCTCTCTCTCTCTCTCTCTCTCTCTCTCTCTCTCTTTCTCTCTCTCTCTCTCGCTCTCTCTATCTCTCTTTCTCTCTCTCTCTTTCTCTCTCTCTCTCTCTTTCTCTCTCTCTCCTCCCATTTCGAAACAGCCTCTTGTCCCTCCAAGTGATAAGGTGTGTCAATTTGTGTGTCAATTTAGATCCTCTTTTATTGATCAATTCGTTCCAAATGCTAGTAAACTCGATATCATTTCAATATCTTTTATATTTTTTTCAGTCATGGATACACTCGAATTCAAGGAGATAACACCACTTGATTTTTGCACAAATTTCCACATAAACGTTCCCAGAAAAGAGAATGTAGAAAGAAAATAAGTGGAAAAAAGAGAGACTCTCTCACTCATCTTTTGTAGTTTTAAATCGTGATTATCAATGATGAAAATAAATAGCTGAGAAATTACAGGAACGATTTTCTATGTGCATTCGACTAACTCGACGATTTACGTTCTCAATAAGTAAGTCTTCAAATAAATTTGATTCCGTTTTAAATTCATTCCAGTGGCAAAAAAGTGACAGCAATCACATCGTGGGACGGACAAATCAGAGATTATCGATGCTTTGGCGACGCACTATATTTCAGTACTTGGCCTAACAAGGTAATTACTTTTATTTAGTATAACGATTTTATTTTCTTATTTCAGATCTACAAAGCGACTTTTCAGCCTTCCAACGAAATTCGAATAACTTTTATTTGCGATGTTGAGAACGTTTGAAATATATAATTTTAAATTGAAATAGCAGGGAATTATAGGGAGAGTGGTGTAATGACAACATGTTGCTAAGAAGGAAGATAAATGGAAAAGTCATTTATCGATTTTTTAATGATCCGTCGAATGGAATTATTGTGGATGTAGAAGAAGAAAAGTTGAAAGAATGCTATCTAGTTGCAATTCACAGGTGAATTAATTAGAGATAAGAACATGAAGAAAGAAAGAGATTTCAGAGGCAAACTAATATTCAGCAATTATATTTTGAATGACGGAACAGCGATCAAGTTGTCTACAAATATAATTGTTCTCGGTTGTTATTTTAACGTGAGTCTTTACAACGCATTCCATGTAAGAGCGCAGTGCGAGGACGGGGTAGGCTTCACAACTAATTCAAAATATTTTAAAATTATCTTCAATTGATGAAATGTAACATGAATATGTATCGGAAAACGTTCCCATGTTCGAATCTTCAGAGAATCTTTGGTAACGACAATTCCCCGCTCTTATATTTCTGCCAACAGTTGTGTAATTCGTGTTCATTATTTGTTCTTGGCACAACTACAATGGAGATTCTCTCGATTAAATTGCCGTGAGTCAAATTAAACTTTGATATTTTCTCGCGCATTGCTTTGTATTTTTGCTTTGAACTATAAATTACGAATGAACGTTCAAACGCGTGGATGATTCAGCAAGATAAGTGTATTCCATTATTTCAGAGAACGGATGAATAATTCAATTTACCAATATTACTTCGTCGCTGGTGTACACGAAGGAGAAATTACTATGAGACGAACAACGAGGACTGAAGTGGGAGACAAAGAGGAACTCACCTTTGAAATCTGCAATGCGAAATTTCCCGTGAGTTTATTTTTTCTTTTGAGAACGAAGACTAATAAAAAGTAGTCAAGATGTCGCAATATTATTAGTATTGTTCTCGCTGACTGTTCGAATTGTTGGTAATAGTATATTTTTCGCCCGTTGCTCGACATCTTGCGATTATTCTATCGTTTCATCAAATTGATATCTAAATAGAAGAATTCTCAGGAAGCTCTCAAACAATTCGAGGAAGCGGTACTGGTAAGAGAGATCCAAGAGAAAAGAGAGAAAGAAGAAGAAGAAAGGGAGAAGAGAAAGCCACTAGTCGCGGAGATACAAGGAGCTATGAGAGAAACACTTTCTGAACAAGTTTGTTCATACTATACCAATTTTGTGCATATTTTAAGCAGAAAAACACAGAAATGTTTTTCAACTTTCACTTTAAAAATAATTAGAATATTTAATCAGATTAATTGCAGTTAATGCCCATCGTAGAAGAGAATATTCAACTTCGAGTTAAAGTGGAGAAGTTACAATTCGAAAACGAGAATGTTTGTTATTCGCCTTCCTTTTATTCCTAGATGTTAAATAAAAAAGTGTAAAATATTTATTTTTCAGGACTAAAAATGGTCATAATACTTTATAGGGACTGTAAACCAACAAAGTATGGCTCATTTGATACAATTTGCTCGAGCTACGTAGAGATAGAGATAGTGTGTAAACTCTCTACCATAAGCTCATGTTCTTGTAAAACTCGTGCCTCGCTAGCGTAACATCGTGGGCGCACCCTATGTATTTTTATTTCATTTAAATCATATATTCAAAAAGTAGCAACAAGCGAGAATCTTTCTTTTTCCAGCTGATGAAACAAATTTCTGTCATTTCAAGCGAGCACAGAGAACTGGAAGAAAGGAATATGCACATGGGCAATCATAACGAGATGGTATGTTTTTTAAACACTTTGTCGACCGTTCTCTCTGTTTCAATCTATCTCTCTGTATTTTAGTGGTGCTGTGAAGAAATAGAGAACCTTTTAAAAATTTAGTAACATTCTTAATATACAGTGAGTTGCACTAGCGTATTAGTTGAATAATATAAATTTAAAATTAAGTATTTTTTTCAGTTGTGCGAAGAACTGACAAAAAATGCTGAATTTACTGCTGAAAAGGAGAGAAAAATTGAGAAATTAAATGAAGAAATGGAAGAAATGAAGGAGAAAATGGAGGAATTGGAAAATCGGAACTCTGAGGTGTTTTTTTCTTTCTTTTTAAGAGACCGTCCACGAGAGAGTGGAAAGGGGTCCCGGATGAGAATTCGAAAGGGTCCCGGATGAGAATTTTATGGAGAATTAACTGTTACTAAAGCTTCTTTATACTCAATAAAGTAACATAGGGCGCTATACGTAACTTTCAGATGAATTGGGGAGAAATGTCACGAAAAAATATTTTGCGATTTTGGACCATGACTGGACCATGGTTCATGGTGATTTTTGAGAAAAAAAAATTTTTTCGAAGAAGTTGGATCAACTTGTCCTTTTGTCAGTTGATGCAACTCTGTGAGTGTACTACACAGCTAAGATATTTCATCATTCACGCCACTGGTACTTTCAGAAATATTTTATGAATATCATTTGTAAAAATGGTTGGATCTGCCATTTCTCCGCGCGTAAAAATGGATGGATCTGCCATTTCTCCGCGCGTAAAAATGGTTGGATCTGCCATTTCTCCGCGCGTAAAAATGGATGGATCTGACATTTCTCCGCGCGTAAAAATGGTTGAATCTGCCTTTTCTCCGCGCGTAAAAATGGTTGGATCTGCCATTTCTCCGCGCGTAAAAATGGTTGGATCTGCCATTTCTCCGCGCGTAAAAATGGATGGATCTGCCATTTCTCCGCGCGTAAAAATGGTTGAATCTGCCTTTTCTCCGCGCGCAAAAATGGATGGATCTGCCATTTCTCCGCGCGTAAAAATGGATGGATCTGCCATTTCTCCGCGCGTAAAAATGGATGGATCTGCCATTTCTCCGCGCGTAAAAATGGTTGGATCTGCCATTTCTCCGCGCGTAAAAATGGATGGATCTGCCATTTCTCCGCGCGTAAAAATGGTTGGATCTGCCATTTCTCCGCGCGTAAAAATGGATGGATCTGCCATTTCTCCGCGCGTAAAAATGGTTGGATCTGCCATTTCTCCGCGCGTAAAAATGGATGGATCTGCCATTTCTCCGCGCGTAAAAATGGATGGATCTGCCATTTCTCCGCGCGTAAAAATGGATGGATCTGCCATTTCTCCGCGCGTAAAAATGGTTGGATCTGCCATTTCTCCGCGCGTAAAAATGGTTGGATCTGCCATTTCTCCGCGCGTAAAAATGGATGGATCTGCCATTTCTCCGCGCGTAAAAATGGATGGATCTGCCATTTCTCCGCGCGTAAAAATGGATGGATCTGCCATTTCTCCGCGCGTAAAAATGGTTGGATCTGCCATTTCTCCGCGCGTAAAAATGGATGGATCTAAATGTGAGAAATTCGGAAAATCTCAACTTTTGAAAAATCGATAATTTTTTACGAAAAAAATTTTTTTTTCTCATTTTTTTTCATTTTGCTATCATGTTATATATCATTCAAAAGAGCTTCAACAGTTATGCGTAAATCCCAAATTTGATGAGAATTGGACCACTGGGAGCGAAAATCGGAGATCGCATACTTTTTTCATAGACAGTCTTGGGTATCAACTTGTTTCTGAGTAAACTCTATTCATTGCCGAGTAGGCTCAAAGAACATGATCATTGAAAGACAGAAAAGATTAGTGCTCAGACCGGGATTCGAACCACGGGCCTTCCGCTTACCGGGCAGATGTCTTAACCACTGAACTATCCGAGCTCTTCTCTGTCTTCTCTCTATGTGATAGGCATTTCGCCTGGATGATCCTTCGCTACGCAAGATACATTGTATCATTGCGCTCTGGGGGAACATTATTTCCGAACACCAGATTTAACGCGTTAGATTGATGGAACATTTCAGAATCAACTTTTCTGTCTTTCAATGATCACAGTCTTGGGTACTAAGTAAATTTTAAATGTGAGAAATTCGGAAAATCTCAACTTTTGAAAAATCGATAATTTTTTTACGAAAAAAATTTTTTTTTCTCATTTTTTTCATTTTCCTTTCATGTTATATATAATTCAAAAGAGCTTCAACAGTAATGCGTAAATCCAAAATTTGATGAGAATTGGACCACTGGGAGCGAAAATCGGAGATCGCATACATAGAATTTTGAAGTTTCTGTGAAATTTTAGTTAGAATAAAATTGTTCCTATGATATCCCCATCATGAATCCGACATATATTATGTATTTTGAATCGTAGAATAAAATGGTCACTATTTGGTTAAATATTTCCTATGTAAAAGTACATCTACACTGAATAGACCATGACCACTCTGAGATCAGGGTCAATCTAGAAGTGTGCAGAAATCTTTTTCCAGGCCTTATGACTAAATCTCATGTGAGAGGAATCGCGATAGACTCGAGCACTTCGTGCATGCCCGGGACATAGAAATTTATGATTTTTAATTTGGCTGAAAACATAGCACAAGGTAATACAAACATCCCTCTATCGAATAGCGTTTTCAGAATTTTTTTTAAAAAATTCGTTTTCGCGTGAAACACAAATGAACCTGGTGAGTCGGGAAGTTTTTTGGGAAATAGTAAAGTTTGAAAAATCATAAATATCGTCAAAGTGAAGATAAAAATCCAATGTTTGGTTTGTTAGATAGATAATTGACTTGGCTTGTTTACCAACCGCTCGAAGTCATTCCTGGTTGATCCGCCGATGCGGGGTGGTCGCTTTTGCAAAAGTTGAGCTAATTTTCTTAAAAGTCGAAACTGCTGGTTCCCTCTATGGGCGCTCTGGTGAGTATTATTGTTACTAACTACAATATAAAAATGAGCGGAATCGGGCCATGGATTGTAAAGATGGGACGAATTATGTGAAGTCATCCAAATGCAACTATTATTCGCCTATCATAATTTTGGACATTTTCAGTGAAAACAATGTAAAACTAACAGAAAATAATATTCAGGTTGTTTGTGACCTTTTTTATTAGCAACTTTTTTAAGGAAAAAAAATTGAAAAATTTTGAACTTCGATTTTTGGAATTGCCGAATTTCTACATTTCGAAGTCGATATGAATTTTAAACATCTTCGCACTATAAGATATGCTCGCTGGGGAAAGATCTGACCGTAATTTGTAGAGTATTGCACTTTTCCGCACGGAATTCACAACATGCAGGCGATTTTTTTCTACGGATATTAGAAGCAGTCCAATTCCTTCCACACTTCGTCGCGACATTCCTCATTATAGGGAGACCAATTTCCTTTTTGGAAGTAAGAGTCTATCTGTTCGTAGAAAAGAGTTACAGCGGGTAGAAAATCGAGTATAATGCGAAAAGCGCGTGCTCTGACTTCTCTAGCACTCTTTCAATTCCCCACGCTCTCTAGCCTGGTTCGGACCCCGAGCTGGGAAGAAATCTTTTGCAACGCCTCTGTGTTATCGAAATCACTTGAATTCAGCCCACAAACCACGGCGATGAATCAGGGGAGTGCTGGCAAAAGATTTCAGCCCAGCTCGGGGTCCGAACTAGGCTAGAGAGCGAACTAGGCTTCGAAATGTAGAAATTCGGCAATTCCAAAAATCGAAGTTCAAAATTTTTCAATTTTTTTTCCTTAAAAAAGTTGCTAATAAAAAAGGTCACAAACAACCTGAATATTATTTTCTGTTAGTTTTACATTGTTTTCACTGAAAATGTCCAAAATTATGATAGGCGAATAATAGTTGCATTTGGATGACTTCACATAATTCGTCCCATCTTTACAATCCATGGCCCGATTCCGCTCATTTTTATATTGTAGTTAGTAACAATAATACTCACCAGAGCGCCCATAGAGGGAACCAGCAGTTTCGACTTTTAAGAAAATTAGCTCAACTTTTGCAAAAGCGACCACCCCGCATCGGCGGATCAACCAGGAATGACTTCGAGCGGTTGGTAAACAAGCCAAGTCAATTATCTATCTAACAAACCAAACATTGGATTTTTATCTTCACTTTGACGATATTTATGATTTTTCAAACTTTACTATTTCCCAAAAAACTTCCCGACTCACCAGGTTCATTTGTGTTTCACGCGAAAACGAATTTTTTTAAAAAAAATTCTGAAAACGCTATTCGATAGAGGGATGTTTGTATTACCTTGTGCTATGTTTTCAGCCAAATTAAAAATCATAAATTTCTATGTCCCGGGCATGCACGAAGTGCTCGAGTCTA
This sequence comes from Pristionchus fissidentatus, assembly GCA_036245785.1. Taxonomy (NCBI): domain Eukaryota; kingdom Metazoa; phylum Nematoda; class Chromadorea; order Rhabditida; family Neodiplogasteridae; genus Pristionchus; species Pristionchus fissidentatus. The sequence continues at coordinate 40,593,690 of BTSY01000004.1, forward strand.
TCGCGATTCCTCTCACATGAGATTTAGTCATAAGGCCTGGAAAAAGATTTCTGCACACTTCTAGATTGACCCTGATCTCAGAGTGGTCATGGTCTATTCAGTGTAGATGTACTTTTACATAGGAAATATTTAACCAAATAGTGACCATTTTATTCTACGATTCAAAATACATAATATATGTCGGATTCATGATGGGGATATCATAGGAACAATTTTATTCTAACTAAAATTTCACAGAAACTTCAAAATTCTATGTATGCGATCTCCGATTTTCGCTCCCAGTGGTCCAATTCTCATCAAATTTTGGATTTACGCATTACTGTTGAAGCTCTTTTGAATTATATATAACATGAAAGGAAAATGAAAAAAATGAGAAAAAAAAATTTTTTTCGTAAAAAAATTATCGATTTTTCAAAAGTTGAGATTTTCCGAATTTCTCACATTTAAAATTTACTTAGTACCCAAGACTGTGATCATTGAAAGACAGAAAAGTTGATTCTGAAATGTTCCATCAATCTAACGCGTTAAATCTGGTGTTCGGAAATAATGTTCCCCCAGAGCGCAATGATACAATGTATCTTGCGTAGCGAAGGATCATCCAGGCGAAATGCCTATCACATAGAGAGAAGACAGAGAAGAGCTCGGATAGTTCAGTGGTTAAGACATCTGCCCGGTAAGCGGAAGGCCCGTGGTTCGAATCCCGGTCTGAGCACTAATCTTTTCTGTCTTTCAATGATCATGTTCTTTGAGCCTACTCGGCAATGAATAGAGTTTACTCAGAAACAAGTTGATACCCAAGACTGTCTATGAAAAAAGTTTGAGTCCGGGACGACAACTTTGAATGAGTTGTGCGGCCTTGTCCGACGTTCTTACAGAGAACGCGTTTTTACATGCCATGTCATTACACCAAGTTGATAAGCACATCAAATAGTACCGAAAACCATTGTTTCCTCAGACATCGACTTTTCGTCTGTACCGAGGCTTGTTCGACAATTAAGCAATCTGCCTCATAAGACTAATATATAAGTAGGGCCTACTTATATATTAGTAGGCGTGCCAACTCGGTGTCGTATTCTTAGTAGGATTTCTCTGTGAGTACTTATGTTAAGAATATTAAACTTGATTAAATAAATATCGAATTAATTGCAGTTACTTCCCATCGTAGAAGAGAATATCCAACGAATGAAAGTGGAGAAGTTGCAATTCGAAATCGAGAATGTTAGATATTCGTCTTCCTGTTATTTCTCTGTTTGACAAAAAATAGTTTTTTTATTATTTTACAATATAAAAAATGATCATAATACTTTAAAGGACAGTAAACCGACAAAACGTTGCTCATGTGATCCAATTTCAACTTAGGGATACAGATAGTGTGTGAACTAGGGTTGCATGTTCGGTTTTCGTGAAACGGACGCGCGCGTACCCTTTGGCAGTTTGCCTCCGTGAAACGGCGAGAGAGTGAAAAGGGACCGTTTCACGGAAAACGGCCCGTTTTGGGAGTAGAAATAAATTCGCTGTGTGACTCAGAATACAGGGTGCGTGAAAATTACTGGCACTCGAAATTTTATCAATATCTCCCCCTTGAACGCGATTTGAGCAACCAGTTTTATATAATCATTTATTCAACTCATTAGCTGCAGAAACATGCCCTTGGATTTCGATGTGCTCGCATGTCGGTTTGATAGAAGATTGGAGAAGTTTCACATAGGCGAGCGACAATTTACGTTGGTATTGATTTTTGAGAGTGTCCCACGCTCGGAGGAGGGCCGTTTTCAGGCTGTACAGAGTCTTTTACTTAGTAGACGAGAGCTTGCTCTCTACAACCCTCCAGGAACTGGAATCCTGAGATTCAAGTCGGGGAAGTTCGGTGGCAATTCATTGAAAGCGGTGTAGTCGGAAAAATTCTTCTCAGGTCACTTGGTCGTCACCTTAACCGTGTGGCTGGGTGCGCCGTCATTCCGCAGCGTCCAAAAGGACCAACCGAAATGAGACTTGGACAAGGGGACTAGTGCGAATTCAGGATGTGATTGGTTTAGTATCTTGTGTTCGCAATCAAGCCTAGGGTGACAAAGACAAGAGGGATCCGACCGGTGTGGGGTAAGCCTTCCCATACTATCACATAGACAGGGTGCGCGGTTTGACCGTTGTGCCACCCAGCTTGGCGGATTCCTTGGTATAGTGGGCAATGATTCTGACGTTTTTAGTATCGATCTTACCCTCGAGGGTAAAGATTTTTTCGTCAGTAAAGAAAGTGACCATATGTGCGTCAATGCTACATGGGTCGAGAAGGAGAGGGCGACCCATTCTGCGGAGATTGATCAGACAATCGGTCCAATCATGCAGTTTGTGGTACTTGTACTGGTGTTGCACCAGGCCGGATTTGATGACCTTGCGAATGGAGGCATCGGAAATACCGAGGTTTAAATCGGAAATACCGAGGTTTAATCTCGAACAGGCTCCTCTTGGGGTTACGGTATATCTTCTATCAACTCATTTCAAGCTACTGGGGTGAAGTTGCGGTCACCGGTCTTCCTCTCACAGGACGGTCGTCTGCCGTGTCGAGGTCCTGGTAGCGTCGGCTGGCGTGGTAGACAGTTTTCTCGGGGGCGTTGAGACGAACGAAAATATCGGAGGGTTGGATTCCTCCTCAATATACTTTCAAAATCGCATATATCATCGGGATTGCTTTCACCATTCTTGACTAACTAGACCAATCAAATTGAAACCTCGAATGGTTTTACAGGGAAGGTTAGTCGTCATAATTGTGCAACAGGTGATGCGAAATATCGATTAGCAGCGATTGTGAAATCTGAAGTAATCGAGTGCCAGTAACTAGCCGGGATGTGTTGAGGTTAAATACACTACGCTCTATGCGTACACTACGCTCTATGCACAGTTCTGGGTGCAGGTTCGGTTCAGGGGGAGATCGGTAGGTGGCTCCAGGTTCGGTCCAGGGGGAGCTCGGTATCCTGCTCCAGGTACGGTTCAGGGGGACCTCGGTAGCCTTCTTCAGGAACGGTTCAGGGAGACGTCGGTAGCCTTCTTCAGGAACGGTTCAGGGGGCCTCGGTAACCTTCTTCAGGAACGGTTCAGGGGGAACTCGGTAGCTTGCTTGACGTTCGGTCCAGGGAGGAGGACTCGGTAGACGGCTCCAAGTACGGTCCAGGGGGAGTTTAGTATGTTGGGGAATGTTAATCTCTAGAAAGAGTACTGGCTTATTCCGTTGCAAAAAGGCTCGTGAGGCTGAGAGCGATCGAAAAAAGTTGCCACTACGCCACTTCGTGGCTCCGTGGCAACTTTTTTCGATCGCTCTCAGCGTCACGAGCCTTTCTCAACGGAAACGCAGGATACCGAGTGCTGGATTCCCGGGCGTGTTCGAACACGTTTCCAACATCGCAAAACATTTTTCCTATGGTCCCCCACGCTCTGCGAATCAATTGGTAACTTTTTGAAATTTTTTTTTTTCATGGTAAAACGTGTTAGAAAACGTTCAGACACGTTTCCGACATCGCAAAACACTTTTCCTATGGTCCACCACGCTCTGCGAATCAATTGGGAACTTTTCGAAATTTTCGATTTTTTTATGTTAAAACGTGTTAGAAAACGTTCAGACACGTTTCCGACATCGCAAAACACTTTTCCTATGGTTCCCCACGCTCTGCGAATCAATTGGGAACTTTTCGAAATTTTCGATTTTTCATGTTAAAACTCGGCAAAACAGGTGAAAACGTGTTTCACATTACTCAAGAACGTGCTAGAAGGGCATCTGACACTTGCGAATAATGCGGCAAACGTTTTGCCCGCGGCGGGATTCGAACCTGGGGGTCTCGGATTGTAAGTCAAGCGCGTGGCTATGGATTTGGTCAATGAAATATTGCAAAATTTTAAAGGGATTTTGGTCTGTTGTCGTATGCAAAAGGATCCGAGAAGATAGAGCGATTTTGAAGCAATTTATAAAGCTTCCCGATACGCGATTCCGAGCCTCCAGAAAGGGGTCAGGGCGAGAGAGTGTGCCAAAGTGAGAGAGTACCTCTCGATTCCCCTTGCTCTCTCATTTCAAACCCCTTCCTGCGAGGTTTGCCGGCATGTTGAATGATTCGGAGCGAAATATACTAAAATTTCGTGAAATCGTGTGAAATCAAGTGAAATCAATCGATATTTCACTTCGAAAAACGGCAAAAGATGCTCAAATGTGAATCTCGTTACTTAAAAACGTGTTTGGACCACTTTTCACGCTTGCAAAAAATGCGGCAAAAGACTATGCACTGGCGGGGATCGAACCTGAGACCCTCGGATCTGAATTCGAGCTCGCTACCGACTTGGCCATGAAATTATCGATTTTTTGTAAATAAATTTTGAAATGTTTTCTGATGGGTTATCGTATGCAGAAGGATCTGAGAAGATTGCTTGAGTTTGAAGCGATTTATAGCGAAAAAACGAAAAAATTGTCCGTCACGCGGAAGGAAAAAAACACACAAACAGACAGACATTTCAATTCCCTAGTAGTGGAGGAATTATCACGCACGGATAAATTGGACATTTCTCCCTTACCCACTTCTGATTTTCGACGATCGCCGTTTTTCAATTTCTTCAAATTCGCCGTTGCCTCCAAAACGGCCGTTTTCCGTGAAACGGATCCAAATGCCAGAAGGTACGCGAGAGTCCGTTTCAACGAAACGGAAACCGAACGGTCAACCCTAGTGTGAACTCTCTACCACAAGCGCATGTGGTAGAGAGTTCTTGAAAAACTCGTGCCTCGATAACGTAACACCGTGGGTTCAATTCCCACACTATGTATTTTTAATGGGTTTCTTCCCATAGCATGCCGACCATACAATTTGCGGGAATTCAACATTACTTTAAAAAGTATTTTAAGTTTAAATCATATATTCAGAAATAGCAATAATCGAGACATTTATTTTTCAGCTCATGAAGCACAATTCTGTCATTTTAAGCGAGAACAGAAAACTGGAAGAAAAGAATATGCAAATGGGCAATCATAACGAGATGGTAAGTTTTTAAAACACTGTCAACCTTTCTAGTATCTATTTCAATCTCACTTTGTTTCTTAGTGTTGCTGTGAAGAAATAGAGAATCTTTCAATTTTTTAATAATCATCTTTGAGTAACATTCTTGATGTATAGCGTATTGCACTAGCTTATTAGTTGAATAATATAAATTTAAAATTAAGTATTTTTTTCAGTTGTGCGAAGAACTGACAAAAAATGCTGAATTTACTGCTGAAAAGGAGAGACAAATTGAGAAATTGAATGAAGAAATGGAAGAAATGATGGAGAAAATGGAGGAATTGGAAAATCGGAACTCTGAGGTTATTTTCTTCTTCTTTACTTCCTGCAAAAACGATGTGTGGTTTTTTCAACTATGCTCGGTCTTTGCGAAATTAATTGAATGCAAATTAGTTATAGTGAATACTAAATATTATACTTGCAATGAAAATACACAAATGTTGTTGCACTTCCGAAACAAAACTTTGCCGAAACGATCGTCAAACCACTCATGCACTAAAATTACGATTAAAACCGGCTTTGATTGATTATTTCCATTCTGATAGTGAGTGCTTTTCCTTTTAAGCATCCCAATGTATTCTTGTTTCAGATATGCAAAAAACGACAAAAAATGGTCCAAAGTCGCGGTTGAAGTGGAAAGAAAAAATGAGGAATTGAATGAAGAAATGGAAGAAATGAAGATGAAAATGGAAGAAATGTCGAAATTCAACAATGAGGTATAAAATCTGTTATTTGTGCAAATCATAAGTCTGGTACTATCAGAAAATGACTGAAACCTTGGAACAACGAGTGAAAATTCTTTCATTCACCGAAACGGAAATTTTCACGGAGGATTTGATATGCTTCCAAACGGAAAATGGTAAGCTGGTTAAGACTTTTAACCATCAAAGAAGCCATTCAATTTTCGAGGCATAAACGGTTGGTTTGTAGTTAAAATGGATACAATTGCTAAAGTACAGAAATATTGTCAGGAAGGTCTTAATGATTCAATGAATTTGTGTAAATTTACAGGTATTCTTTTTTATTACGACGGTCGCAAACCACGAAAACTCTTCACAAATGTCAAGTGAGAACTTGATTTTTTAAAAGAATTTTTCACAGTTCAGTAAATAATGAAATTCAAGCCAATGCAATTTCAGTGGTGATCGAATCTACGCTGATCTGTCTTTGTTGGATGGAGTCTTTGATTGTTCCTTCAAAGGAATCATCAGAAATTTTGCATTTTTCTCTTCCGTTCGTGGAAAGGTGAAATATAATGATAATAATATCTTAATTTTTAATATTTTAGAATATCGAGTTCTTCATTGCTTCTCTCGAAAATGACAAGATTATCTTCGAAAAGATCAACGAGGTTTCACATTATTTCTATGAATAATCTGGGTGTACGACGTATAAACGTTCTAGAATGATATTTTTTCAGGAAAAGACATCGAACATATCACTTCTTCCAAATCAACCATTCTACACTGTCGAGCTATCGAAAGCATGGTCCATTTATCGATTCGAAGAGAAACTTTCTGAAAATGGTGGAGAAATGTTCGATATTTCCGAAGTCAATCATCTGCATAAATTTGATTGCTGCATTCACAGGTGACACTTACAGTATACCTCGTAATAATAATATAAATTATTCAGAGACATATTGTATCTCTTCCGAGAGTATGAATCGGCTGTAGTGGAAAAAGTGAATGAGAAAGTGATCAGAATCGAAAGTCCAATTATCTGATTCAGCTGTGAGCTTTTTTTGACTATTTCTTTTGAATAAAAAATTTTTTTTAAATTATAAATTTAATTATTTCAGTCATTCTTCATCCCGCAACACTCCGATTTCATCTACATTCTCAATTCGGCCACAAATCTCCTCCTCATTCTCAATACTTCCAATATGACATTCTCCAAGTTCCTCTACGAGTGAGTATAAAAAACGCAATGTGTAAAGCCTGTGCCTCCGGAAAAAAATTCTTGATTTGAATACAGTCAAGAGATTTATTCTAAAATTTTCGTTATATCAGATCTCCTCGAGATTGTGATGCTCATTCGATTGTGGGAGTTTACAATGGAATTCTCACTATGAGATTCCAACCACTCAATCCCTCTCGACCTCTTCTAATGACTACTCAACTGCCAGACAATTGCTGGAATGGTCAGTTAATGCCATTCAACTAATCGCATTTTTCATCGCGTTTTCCATAACCAAAATATCAGCTTTTGTAGTTCAGTTATGACTGATTCTTTTTAGTTCTGCACTGACGAAATCTCAGTGAAGAACTTCCGAGGATTCGATACTACATTCCATTGAAGTATATTGCGGCTCGATATTCTCTTCCCCCATGATTAAATTGCTCACAAATCACAGTCCTATCGATAAACGTCTTGTTATCTTCCGAGTGGCTGTTTATGTAATCAAAAGTGGGCTCCATAAAAATTCAATTTTTTCGCCAATACATTTATGAAATCCTCGTTAAAACATGTTCAGCTGTATTCTCTCAATACATGATTAAAAGAAGAGAGAGCAAAAAAGCAATTAAACTAACCACTCCTGGGGCCGTCACTGACGAGTTCCCTCCCAGGAGGGGCATTACTGTATGACGCTAAGGGAACGAAACATTCTTACCTACTATATATAGTTTTAACTTATCTAACTTGTGGTACACTTGAAATATCAATCGATATTGTAATCAAAATCAATTTCGATTCGCGTGGGAAAATATTCCAATCTGTTGTTTCTATCTGTCTCGCTTGCGAAATCCTAATGATTCTGTTATTACCGGAGAGGAGCCGGAACTGGTCTCGTGATATATCACACTCTCTCGAAGAGTCGGCAAGTGAAAGAATGCGCTGAATCTCTAGACCATTTTCAACACATCTACGGCAATAAATGCAGCATAAAAGGCACCATTTGGATTTCGATAAAAGCATAGACCACTGCTAAAGTTTACTCATGTGCTCGAAAATGATGGACTGATTTGCATCAAACGTTTATATCTTCGATTCTTTGAGGCGAAAAGAACTTTATTCTCGAATATTCTCTGATTTATCTGAGTTATTTGTTCAATTCTCGATCATCTTTCCCTTGAATCCTCTCACATTCTCTCCACTGGTCAAATTCCACACGAGACGCATTGCATTTTTGTGGCATTGATTCTGATTGGATTCGGATGGTATCCGGATAGTCTGAAATGGAATTGACAGCATCCAGTTGGCACCATGCCAAGAATATCTCTCGTTGTCTGATCCTCTCGTTTGGAGCGCTCTCTCTCTCCATCTTTCTCTTTCTCTTATTCGTTCTCGCCGACTCTGCTTCGAATGCTGTGGAATTGACTGTGAATAATTCCGATTCAAATGCTACACCAAGTGGCCATTCCGCGCATGTTGTTTAAACAAAACACACTAGATTTCCCTGTTATTCTAAGTTGAACTAACTATGTTGAATCGATACAAGAATTTTTTCTTTTAACTCGAATTCAAACAGAAGTAGTGGAACTGAAAAAAATGCAAACTAAAAAAAAACTTGATTATTTAGGCAAAGAAATATCTCACGTGGAAAGAACATTGGTGCCGAAGATGTCGTCGTAAATCGTCAGCGTATCACAGCAAAAGTTGCTCTCAAGGAAAGTGATCTCCATCTGGGCCTACAAAACTGATTTTAATATATTTCTTTGTTAATGTTTGTTGTATTAGCAATTTATGTCGTGTGACGTCATACCTTTGTGTTGACGTCAAGATCCAGCAGTGAAAAGGAAGGAGGGTGAATACATCTGACACAATAGAAAAATTATATTCGTCAATTAGTCACTACTTTCCCTACAATACCTACAAGCGGATAATGATTGTTGAATAAAATTATTTTTATATAAATGTAATACTTAGAAAGTTGCAAACCTCGTCACCAGGGGAATAAATTGAGTTCACTGGACACCCAGCGGGTTGCGAATCGGAGAAATCAAGAGCTGCAAAACAATTCCTTTTCGTCTTTTTTGTGCGTACATAGAGCGCAAATTTGCTAGTAGAACGTATTTTCCACCCAATCAATCATTTTAATGAGCAAATGATAAAGTATGCAGCTAAAGGAGATTCGATAACTGTTCTCGATAAAACGAAACCTTGGAAAACGTTTTCCTGGAAAATTTGCGTTTAGTATGAGTGAAACATATTATGGTTATGTCATTGGTTCAATTTCACGCTGAATTTCGTACGAGTCTTAACTACGGTATTCATAAACCATCAGAAGAAAATAATCAGAATATTTTTGAGTATATCTCTCACGTGTTTTGGTGCAGACATAGATAAGGGAGACTGACGACATCGTATTCAACGTTCATCCATTGCCCTGAATAACATACACATAATTTCGAACCTCCAGAAAGGGGTCACATCTACGAATGACACTTTTCCTGAGGAAAGGGTATTCCTGAAATTATCTTAGTTTTCAATTGCAACATTATATTTCATAGATAAAATATTCACCTCCGAGAAATTGAGTCTCCATCTCACGCATTCTCCAAATAACTCGTTGGGAAAACCTGAAAAGTTAAAGTTTCCCTTGCTGACGTGACACGATTGATGGTTTTACCTTGAACGAAATTGTTAAAATCAGTGTCGATGTTGTCGACCCACGAATAATTGCCGGAGCTGCAAAATAGCAACTTTATAAGGACAAAATATAGGCAACTTTTTTGTTGGAAAAATACTAACTTTTCCCGGAAACCAATGTGCACACCGTCAAAAAGACCGTTAGAGACAGCGGAGCGTCGAATGAAATCATTCAACTGCAAAAGGCTTTCAATTCTGTGTGTTATGACCGGAAAGTTTTTTATTTCGAGTTTGTAATAGAATACCAACCGATTGATCGTGTATAACAGAAAGGGAAGAGCTCTGTTTGGAGAAGTTGGATTGTGCTTGCAGCCAAGAGGCCGGTTTCGTCTGAAGAGAAAATCAAGTTGATGAGGACTTTCCCGTCTCGTTTTCTTTCGATGATAATCACAAAATAAATAAAATGGGTCGAAAGATCATTGAAAATCAACATTAGCTCCAAGCAAAAAGTTTTCACAGAAACTTCGATGAACCATTGAAAAAGTGTCTCAAAGTTTGCAACCTGCACAGAACAGTAGCTGTATAAGTTCGGAGAATGACTTCTGTGGCATAATAGTTCACTGGGATCTTAGTTGGGTCTATTGGCAACCGAAAACGTCGAAAACGCGATTTCGAAAAACAGGGTCAGTGCCAGAATTTGTTCACTAGTGAGTCGACCCTCTCGTGAGAGGCGTGATATCGGCAAGAGACTAAGTTTCAAGATGCTGACATCTAAGAGAGTTCGCGTTCGGTGTAATCGAGAGGACGCCTCTCACTGTCTTACAATCTCTTTAAGCTCCTAACCCCTTTCTGGAAGTTTTTAATAATGTGACTCATTGTACCATCGTGATTAATATGATATGTCTCGCGCCGCTTGTTTGTGCGCTCATTTCATAAATTTACCACTGAGTGGCTTTTTTCTCAAATTGTGAGCAATAATCAATAACGACTACTCTTTCTTTCCCTTGTGTGCATCAATGCATTTCCCCTCCTTCACTTATCGCTATGAGTAATCAATCGTAGTTTGGTGACGGTCGATGCCATTTCACTGATAAAATGATAAGAAGTCGAAGTTGGATAGAAAGGCGATGATTTTACTCTCGCTTTTATAGCTTTTTCTCGAGTCCGAACATAGTAGATGAAAATATCGAAATTCTAAATTTTTATTCCTCCTCTCATTTCAGGCGATGTTTTCTCCGTTTCTCTCTCTCTTTTCTCGCACTCTTTTCTCTTTTGATTTCTTTCTCGTCACTCAATATCTCTCTCATTTCGAAAGATCAGCCGTTTGATCATGTACCTGACACGCCCTCATTTGAGAGGCTATTGATAAGGAATCGATCGAGTGTGTGAATTGATTTCTCCTCTCTTATTCATCAATTCGTTTCTTGATTTTTGTCAACCCGATTGCAATTAAATATCTTATATATTAGTTTCAGTCATGGCAACACTCGAGTTCGATGAAATAGAACCAATTGAAAAGGATTTCTATGCTTTTCAAGCTTCCGATGGTGAGTTTGTTCAAATTTTCTGCACAGTACATAATTATTAATTAATAATTATTAAAATTATTAACACATAAATGTTCCCAGAGAAGAGTATGTAGAGAGTAAATATGTGGTACTCTCTCAACTCTCCCTCTTTTCCTCACCTTCCCCTCTCATTGTTTAATTCCAAAATCGTGATCATCAATTATATACGGCGGGATTGCAGGAACGGTGTTCTGTGTGAAACCAAGGCACGAATCGTCGATTTACATCCCCTATAAGTAAGTTTTCAAAATAATGCGCATTTGCGATATATACATCGCAGTGGCCAAAAAGTGACAGCGATCAAATCTTGGGACGGAGAAATCATTGATAGTGACTGCTTTGACGTCGCATTTTATTTCAACACAAACACACACAAGGTAATTTATTTTCTTTGAAAACTCGCATTCTTGTATTTCAGATTTACAGAGCAACTTTCCACCCTCCCAATGACATTCAAATCGATTTCATTCGCGACTTTGAGGAAGTTTGAAAAATATAATTTTAAAATGAAATTGCATGGAATTACAGGGAGAGAAGTATCTTGGCAACATGTGGCTAGAGAGGAAGATAAATGGAAAACTGGTCATTTATCGAGTTTGGGATCTGACGTTAGAAATTATTGTGGATGTAACAGACGAAAAGCTGAAAGGATGCTTTTTAAAGACAATTCATAGGTGAATTAAAATTAATGAGGAATTTGAAGATGAAGAAATAAATGATTTCAGGGGCAAGCTAATACTCAGCAAAGTTGATTTGGAAGATGAAGGGAAAGCGATTAATTTATCTCCTAAAATAATTGTTCTCAAGTGCGGAGATGCGGTAAGTTACTTCTAATATAGGCTTCTAATATAATATAGGTTGTGTCTCTGTTGACCAGAGATCATCTCTTATTCATCGCTTCTGCTTATCTATCTTGATCGGTTATTTCTCCCTCTGTCCTCTCTTCTCTCTCATTTCACCCCCACAATTCGCTAGTATATAAGCCCCGCTATCCTATGATAAAGTATCTTCCACTGAATCATCAATAGCAACAGGTTGTGAATATTCCCCAGAAAACATTTCCTTATTCGATTATTCTCAGACCACATTTGATAACGACGATTCTCCCCTCGTATATTTCTGCCCTATCGGGTGGAATTCGTGTTCATTATTTGTTGTTGATACAACTACAATGGAGATTCTATCGATCAAATTACCGTGAGTCAAATGGAACTATGAGCGTATTGCCCTGAATTTTGCCGTGAAATATAAATATTATAAAAGTCGAAATTTCAAGAAAAAACGTGGATGATTTAATGAGTTATTTGCATTCCATCATTGCAGGAGACAGGTGAATAATTCAACGACAGGCTACTGGTACTCCGTAGTTGGTGTGCACGGAGGAGAAATTTCTGTGAGACGAACTACGGAGACAAAAGTGGGAGGCAAATGGGAAAGAACCTATGAAATCTGCAAGGCGAAATTTCCCGTGAGTTATTTTTTACGATAGAGAACTAAGACGGTGACAACACAACAACGGACAAAAAAACGGCTCATAACTCAATACAAACTCGAACAATCTTTGAAATATTTTTTACTCACTTTCAATACACTCACACCGACGGCGCGTTCTAAATGTCCACTAATAAATTAATTAGTCGAAATTGTACTTAGCTATATCGAAAGCCCTGACGATTCTGGCCAATATACTACTATCCACTAGCCCAAGGGGTTGATTTTGAAAAAAAGTTTTTCGAATTTGAGAACCTCAGTTCCCGAAATGTCGTTGCCAAATTGTCACCCCTCCGAATTTTTTTCCATATCTCGGCTCCAAGTAGAAAAAGTAGAGCTGGAGCAATTTTCCACACGGGGGACCGAGCTATGAAATTCCGGGAATTCAAATACTTATTACAATCGATGATTTTAAAGTCACGTTAACTACCTTCAGGAAGCTCTCAAAAATTGCGAGAAGGCGGCCCTAGCACGAGATATCCGAGAGAAAATAAAGAGAGAAGAAAACGAAAGAAGATTTGCGGAGGTACGAGAAATGTTGATGAAAACGATTTGCATAAGAACAAATTGTTTTTTTTTGTTATTGAAAACATTTGACGAATGCATGGTCTATGTTTTTTTCCCGATCTTTCATATCTATTAAATATGGCCTCATTTGCTGAAGTATACTCAAATAGTTTTTTTCAGGTTGATCAGAAGATGAATTCAATGAACGATGAGATGAATCAAATGCGATTGAAAATCGATGAATTGGAGAGAAAAGTAAGCATTTTGGATAGTTCTTAGTTCTCGTAAAAAAATATTTTTAAAAAAAACATTAACTTGATAAAAGTCATTTAAAAAAAAGTATTTCGACGAATAAAAACAGCCACACGAAGAAAATGTTGATGATCAAACTTAATTAGAGAAGAAAATAAGAAGAGATGAAGTGAAGTTGCAGGAAATACGGTGCATTATTTGATGAATTATTTTACAGAACATGGAGTTGACAGAAAAAATAGAAGAGTCGAATGGAAAGTACAGGAAGCTAGTCATGATGCTGAGAACAATGGAGAAGACTATATTTCGTAATTCTTAATACTTGATTATTTTTTCTATATATGTGATTTTGAGGATTTTGATAATCTTGGCGTGATGGTTTCTCGAGAGGTTTATATGGGGGGGGGTCAAACAGTGTTCGTGTCACAATAAATATGGAGCTCTTACGAACTCTTAATTTGAAGATTGAGAGCCGGTTTCGCGGATGGAAAATAATTATTCAACGCTACGAATCGTCTAATACAAAATATATTTTCAGGTTGGACGCAATAAGTGAGAAGGCAGATCACAATCGACTTTTCTTATTTACAACTTTATTTTTACTGTCCGTGCTAATGAAATAATTTCTTTAAGTCGTTCTTGTGATGGGTATGAATAAACAGTTTTATGTATACAGTATGTGTTAAATAATTTAGCTCATATTCAGAATTATGATCATATTGTTTGGAAGGAATGTCGGTTGCTGCACATGATTACGTATCCTCTGCTATCCAGGCTTCTGGGACATATTACCTTGTGCAATTAAACTTTCTACCTATTTTACCACCACCGAGGAGGGGTGGGGGTGGAAGGATTGGTGAACCTGAGATCACGATATTCCGATTATGCATTTTGGATTGCGTACTAGGGTGGCCTAAACCGGGTCGGATTTTGATGTACCCGGGTACAGGCTGTTCCCGGAAACAGATGAAAAGGCGAGAGTGAGAACCCGTTTGTTCCCGGTACCCGCGGGAACAAAAAGTACCCGCGGGTCCAAGAAGTACCCGCGGGTACTGACTTTCAAATTTTTATGAATAAAGGGTGACTGACTACGTTCAACCGAAGAAAATTTAAAATGGGAGTTGTCTGAATCACCTGAAATACAATCACATCACATCACATCACATCATTTATCCAGGTCGAACAGTACTACAATGGGGGTCTTACAAGAAAACACAAAGTAAAATGAGGGGTCAAATTATTCGTATATTTCCGTTCGTAGTATTCTTCTCTCCACGCTAGGCGGGGTCTGGATGTGCTGTCCTCGCTCTCCATAAGTCACGGTTGAGAGTGTGCCTCTCCGTTAGTTGCTTCGCTGCGAAATCCTTCTTTATCACCTTCTCCCAACTCATTTTGGGGCGTCCCACCGGACGTTTCCCGGGAGGTTTGTACATGAGAATCTTTCGAGACGGATGTTCTCTATCTCTCCGTTTGATGTGCCCATACCATCTCAGTCTCTTTTCTCGTACTTTATCCACAATCGGTGCGATTCCCAGTTGCTTTCTCACTCTTTCATTCCGCACGTGATCCTTCAATCGCACTCGACTGATGCCATCTTCATTTCGGCCACACTCAACTTTTCCTCCAACTCCTCAGTCAGTGCCCAATTCTCACTACCATACATCATCGCTGGTCGAACAATCGATCGATAAACCTTCCCTTTGAGCTTCATTCTCACTCTCTTATCATGGAGAACACCTGCACATGCGTTGAACTTCGCCCATCCACTCCTAATTCTGCTGTTGACATCTCTTTCGGCTCCTCCATTCTCATCAATCATTGATCCGAGATATCGAAATTTCGTCACTTGCTTGATCTTTTCTCCATTCACATCGTCCATAGACCCTTTCCCACCACAGACCATAACGAAGTCGGTTTTACGGGTGTTTAGAGTCAATCCTCCAGACTCAAGTTTTCTCTGCAGTTCCTGCACTGTTCTCTCTATTCTGGTAACATCAGTGTCTATCAAGCATAGATCATCTGCGTATGCCAAACACTTCGGTGCTTCTTCCATCATATCGCCGAGAACTGACTCCAGCACCAATATGAACAGGAATGGACTCAAAGCACTTCCTTGATGGACTCCCACTTTGATGGTAATATCTAGAGTGGGTCCAAACGGAGTCCTCACACGGGCTGTCACTCCCTCGTACATCTCTTTTATCAATCTCACATAAGAGAGGTATCACCAGAGATTGCAGGTGGTTCGGAACAATTTTCAAAAAACATTTTTGATTTCGACCAAACTTTAATATTAGAGTACTATGGGAACGAGAATTACATATTTCCCGGTCCCAGGATCCAGAGCCGTCTTTTAGGAAATTGACGACTCCAGTGCCGGAATCGTCATAACTTCCTTCAAAATGAAGCTACAATGCTGTGGTTGAGCTCGAAATGTGCGGAAAAATAATCTTATCATTTGGTATGTTTGACGCGGATTTGTCAACTTCGAACCTCAAAAGTTATTGCCAAAAAAAGTGATTTTTGAGTTTTTCATCAAAATATCAGATATCTAAAGTGCGAGAAAACACGCTTTTTCTCTACGAAATATGAAACTGCTCATCAAATACTATCAGGAAAAAATTAAAGAAAAAATAAAATGGGTCCACTTTAAGTCGAAAACTTTGAGAATTTGAGAATTTTAAATTTAAGATCAGGATTACCGAGGATTTAAAATTTGCTCATTCTGGAGTTTATTTGGAGACACCAGTCGCATATTATGAAGCCGTGTTTAGGATCTTAAGTTGCTTTGTATTACATATGGAAATTATTTTCTTTGATTTTCGCCCATTTTTGATATTTTCACCATTTTTACTAGTCAGTAAGAAGTTCAAACGCGTCAATATTATTTTTCCTGAACAATCAGTTGCATAGTTCATAAGAATAAATTGTTTTTGGAAGATTTTGTGAATTTCGATTTTAACATTTTTCACGATTTTCCAACTTCAAAGCCGTTTTTCGACTTAAGAGAGGTATCACGAGAGATTGTAGCACGACCTTTGAGGAACAATTTTCGAAAAAGTATTTTTGATTTCGATCAAACTTTTATGTGAGACTACTTAGGAGATGAGAATTCGATTTATCCTGGTCCCAGGTCTCGGAGCCGGCTTTTAGGAATTCACCGGTTCTGTCGCCGGATTCGTCATAACACAGCGTAAAGTTGTGCAGGAAAGCTCTGGTAGTGCTCAAAATGTGCGGAAAAGAATTCTGAAGAACTTTTATGAAGAAAATAAGTACGTGCCTCTTCATCACAAAAAGTTATATGACAAAAACCAAATTTCAGAATATTTAAGAAAAATTCTCCTATATTTGGAGAGCGATCCCCACAATTTTTATTGCTGAATATTAAAGAGTACATCATTTCCTATCAAAATAAAAATAAAAACTGGGTAGTTTGGGTATCACCCGTGGGGTAAAAACTGCGCTGAATCCAGTTTTCACCGATTTTTCGAGAAATAATCTAACTATAAGTTTGTGCAAACCGTTCAGAAACATCGTAGTATACATTAATAATTTATATTCTGACCTTACAATTTGTATTTAGTCATTGCTTGGTTATTAAATTCATTTTCTGTTTAGCACATTTTTCGATTGTATCTAGAAAATTCACGAAAAAAATATTTTATAAAAAATCATTATCTTGCATTACATAGTTTCATATCGATTTTTTAAGTATGTATTATTATGAATAATATAAACAGAATTCAATTCCACTGTATTGCGAGAGAAAAAAAAATTCCTGTAAAAAATATGTTTATTTCACAGCTCATCGTTCTTCAGAATTCTTTTCCGCACATTTTGAGCACTACCAGAGCTTTCCTGCACAACTTTAAGCTGAGTTATGACGAATCCGGCGACAGAACCGGTGAATTCCTAAAAGCCGGCTCCGAGACCTGGGACCAGGATAAATCGAATTCTCATCTCCTAAGTAGTCTCACATAAAAGTTTGATCGAAATCAAAAATACTTTTTCGAAAATTGTTCCGAACAACCTGCAATCTCTGGTGAGACCTCTCTTAAAGTGGACCCCATTTTATTTTTTCTTAAATTTTTTCCTGATAGTATTTTATGAGCAGTTTCATATTTCGAAGAGAGAAAGCGTGTTTTCTCGCACTTTAGATATCTGATATTTTGATGAAAAACTCAAAAATCACTTTTTTGGCAATAACTTTTGAGGTTCGAAATTGACAAATCCGCTTCAAACATACGAAATGATAAGCTTATTTTTCAGCACATTTTGAGCTCAATCACAGCATTGTAGCTTCATTTTGAAGATAGTTATGACGATTCCGGCACTGGAGCCGTCAATTTCCTAAAAGACGGCTCCGGAACCTGGAACCGGGAAATATGTAATTCTCGTTCCCATAGTACTCTAATATTAAAGTTTGGTCTAAATCAAAAATATGTTTTTGAAAATTGTTCCAAAAAGGGTCACTTTTCCTGCAATCTCTGGTGATACCTCTCATAAGTCTCCGGTACTCCTTTCTCTCTCAAACTTCTCCATATCTGCCTTCTCGGGGTTGGATCATATGCTTTCTCCAAATCGAGAAATTCGGCAGCAATACCCTGATTATACTCAATGTGCCGTTCCACCATCTGACTCAACAGGAATACGGGTTCGGAGGTTGACGAACCGCTCACGAATCCAAACTGGGAAGGGTTCAATGTCACGATTTCTCTCAATCTTCTATCGACACATCGTTCAAGGATCTTCATCGTATGAGAGATCAACTTGATTCCTCTGTAATTTCCGCATTCTCGGATATCACCTTTCCCTTTGTACAACGTCACAATCTCACTTCTCCGCCAGTCCTCAGGCATCTTCATTCCCTAAAATATCCTGTTGAATAGTCTCGTTAGCCAACCAACTCCGCTCTCATTCACCGATTTCCATGCATCGACTGGAATCATATCGGGTCCATAAGCCTTTCTCCATGGGCACTTTCCAATTGCCCATCTCACTTCTTCAAGACTCCAATATGGCACCGGTTCATCCACTTCGTCTCCATCTCTCATCAACGTTTGAGGCTTTTCCACATTGAGTAAGTAATCAAAGTATTCTCTCCACCGTTCTTTCACATTTCTCGCACCTCTCACAACTACTCCATTCTTATCACAGATCGTTTTGACCTCCTTCAGATCTTTCTTCATCTCATTTCGGTTTCTGGCTAGTCTGTACACTGCTTGTTCTCCTTCTCTTCCATCTAACAACCCATACACTTCATCATACGCTTTCGTCTTAGCATCGTGAATGACCTTTCTGCACTCAATCTTCTTCATCTCATATTTCCCTCTGGTCACATTAGTCTTACTCTGAAACCATTCACGAAACGCCTCTCTCTTCTCCTTAGTTGCGACTCTTACTTCCTTATTTCTACAAAACCATGAATCCAGGTTCTTCTTTCTCCTTCCTTTCTTCTCACCAAGCACAGTTCTTGCGCATCTCAAGATTACCTCTTTCGCAAGTGTCCACACTTTGTCAATCTCCATTTCCATGTCCATAGGGTCGATCCCCAATGCTCCTGTCCTTATCACATCTCTTTCAAACTCTTCTCTGATCGATTCATCCTTCAACCACCACCACTTTATCCTAGGCTCCATTTTAACTGTCTCTTTCTCCTCCGCTTCTCTCCATTCCTTTAGTCTCACATCACAGACAACGGTTTTGTGTTGGGGTGCCACGGATTCAGAGGGTATCACTTTCACATCTTTCACCTTCCATCGATCGGTCTTTTTCATGAGACCGATCGATCTGCGTTCTCGCACTACCAGAGTAGTAGGTCGCCAGATGACTCTCCCTCTTCTCAAGCACTGCCAGGTGGTGTTGCTGTGCAAATTCCAGCAATCTGAGACCATCTAAATTCTGCCTCCCGTTTCCTTTCCCTCCATGAACACACTTATCTCCGAAAATCTCTGGTTCCTTTCCCAATATCAAGTCCGAAATATCAAGCATTGTACTCTGTTCTTCCTTGTACCCGCGGGTACTGAAATTTCTATCATTTTTTTATCCCAGCGGTAATTTTTCTGACACTTCAAAATAATCGCTCTGATTCTCTCCGGTTTCTTGATAATTGTAAATTGTAAACGAGAAATTTTATATTATTTGAGCGTTTCAGCAATCAGAAGATACCATTTTCCCACATTTTACTCTATTTTGTTCCTAATTCTGCTTCAAGTACCCGCGGGTACCGGGTACAAACGGTTACTCACGGTCCAATTCTGACCCGGTCCTTTTCCCGGTTTAGGCCACCCTATTGCGTACCCGTGTTTGCTTGACCGTTTCTGATCTACATTCGATATTTTCACAATAACAAGAAAACAATTCAATTTTTAAAATAATCTTAGTCCCTCACTCATCATTCTCAATTCATCGCTTCCCCAATATTTTTCTCCCATATATTTATTTTCCTCCCGGCGAATTATAAGCCTTTGATCGTGTGATAGTTCTCACTTGTGAGAACTATAACAAGAGGAGCTGGTTATAAAGTCGTTATTGACATGGCTAAGTTGAAACAGCGCGAAAACAGTTTCGCGCATCGAATATCTAAACTACTAATATCTTTATTGCAGAAAGTCAAGCTTCCTACTAATTATTTTCATATGTGCCATGGAATATGCGTTTTTCTTTCACTACACTTCAACTTTCACTTCTTTCGCGTTGAATTCGTTCTCGATTTTCTGCGCCTTAAATGGTTGTTAACTATTGGTGTATCCTTGCTAACACATACATCCAAATTTTATGAACAAGTAATTTTATCAAAATGATCCGGGAAAACATTTACTCATCGTATTCTCCAATAAAAGGATCTTCTATTCCGACAACAGGGGTTGAAGATTCTAAGAAGAACTCACCAAATCGATTCCAATCATATCGTAAATTGATTCGTGGCACATATGAAATAGAAAATGTCAACAAAAAAATTCGCGAATGTACCGCGGATAAATTATTGGAAAGTATTGAAAGTCGTAATGACATAAATAGGCGATTATTCAACGTTTACTGTAAATTCTTTAAAATAACTCGGCTATGCTTCATCCAATCGATTAGGTCGACCAAAAATATATTATTCGTCTCGAAAACTGCTGTCGATTCCATTTTTTAAATAGACTATTGGACCATTTTGAAGCGAGATACGATCATATAACTAAAATTTTAATGAAAAAACGACAATGTCCATAGTATGCAAGTGATAGATGCTTAGGTCGTCCTCATATTCGAGATGATAAACAAGGTAACCACAACCACCATGCGCTAACTCCATTTTTGCAATAAAATTTTTTTTGGTTCAAGAGATTTCGAGCAATTATCGATTTTATACTTAAAAAAAAAGATTTTTGCCCTGAAACACAATAAAGACGGGATTCTACACGATTAAACCCAACAAGTATTTTGTAGGAATGGTCTTGTTCGCTGTGCGATAACAATTGACTGAGTTGTGTAAATTTGAAATTTTGGATGATAAAAATCGATAATTGTGAAATTTGAAAAAAATCAACTCCATGAAAAATTTTCTAACACCCATTGGTATGCACCATCCAACTTTCATCCGAATCGGAGATGCAAACTTTTTTCTTGTCGCCAGGTGAGCTCGTTTTCCTACGCCGTTACAGGAGATCTCTGTTATGAAGTAAATATTATTTGAGAATGTCAGTGGACGAGACGTTGGCTCACGATTTTCTATCGGAAGTTCGTGAGATCGAAAAGGAAACAATTGCTTCTCATCCAATTATCGACGTTGAAGAAACATCGATCGAAGATTGGAAAAGACGAATTTGGGAGTTCATCCAAGCTAATTATCTTTAGTTCCAGATTCACTAACCATTTAGGATCGTACATTTAGCATGAATAAAGTCTAGCTGCGAACTCAGTCTTGACGTAAAGCTACACACTGAATAATAATATTTTTTCATATTTAAGAAGCCTTTATTCATTTTCGTTACGCAAATTCTTAATTGATCTCAATTGCTCGCTTATGCGCTTCGCAAACCCAACATTTTCTCCCCCTTAAAAGCGGCGAAATTTGAGCCTTTGATCGTGCGATAAGAAATTCATGGAGTGACTTTCCATTCTCCACATCCTTACTCATATCATTTTCCTCTTTCTAACAATCTCCCTCGCTCCTAACCCCTTTCTGGAGGTTTAGAAATATGCTGCGGTACTTTTTCTTCTATCGTGATTGATTCGTTTAATCTGAGGTTGATTGCTTGTGTGCACTTCTAAGAGCTTTTTGCTCGATAAATCAACGAGAGGCTCATCGTTGATTTATGGAGCTTTGTCATTGGGTGGGAAAATGGATATTGTTCCTCAAGCACTTTGTTATTTTCTTGTGCACATCAGCCCATCACTCAAACTTCTCTATCGGATAGGAATCACGCCCGCATTCATGACCACTCACTTATGAGTAAAGAAACATGATGCCGAGCCTCCAGAAAGGGGTTAGCAGTGAGAGATTGTGTGGGGTTGTTAATAACGATAAATATACTAGTTGAAATTTAGCGACCGAATTTTTGTGGCACCCGATTACTATCTTACTAATTCTCACTATTCTTGATTGTACGCGAATTGTTATTCGAGAGTTTGAGTATTATTCATTCAACAAAAATATAATTTCTAGAGACTTGGTCACTTCCCTTGTGTGTATCATTTTCTCATCGTTTCTTATCACTTTGTGGAATCGCGCGCAGTTTGGTGACAGGGGGTTATTCTACTCATACATTGACGGGAAGTCGGCGTTGTGTGGAAAGGCGATGAAATTTCTTCGCTTTTACGATGTGCCTGATTTCTCTCTCTATTTCTTTCTCTCTCTTTTCCCGCCTCTTTTTAAATGCCAGTGATAAAGAATACATGGTGTGTGCGAATTAGTTTCTCGTTTCTCAATTCTCACCAAATTGGTTGTAATTCAATTTTTTTCATATTGTTTCAGCAATGGCTACGCTCGAGTTCGGGAAGAAAACACCCATTGATAGCATCTTCGTGTCTTACAATTATCTACAGGCTTCCGATGGTGAGTTAGCACAACTGTTTAAATAAGCGGAGGAACGAGAGACTCTCTAACTTCGTCACTTTTCCCTCCTTTATTGCAGTTTTGCATCATGATTAGGGATGGCGAATGAAGAGCGAGAATGAAGAGTTCATCTCCCTCAGACAAAGGCATGCAAATTGGCCCCATCTTCATGAAGAGTGAGAGTGGAAACTTTGCTTAACGATGGTCATTTTGAGCAATTTTCTCAATTTGATTGTAAAATATTGATAATATTGTACATTAATTGTATTTCCTGCAAATCCCCTGTCGATATCGAAAGGCCAGAAACTAAGATTGTTTTTGCCTAATCTATCTGTTGCTGCCACAACAGTTGTCATTTTCACTGACTAATAGCCTACAAAAATATCAAAAATAGCCTACAAAAATATCAAAAAAAGTGAATATAAAAAAAGTGAACAAGTGCGAGAGCAAAAAAATGTGACCAATTTGGGGAAGTGTCTGGGAATGTTTGTGGTAGAGAAATTTTAACATGTTTTATTCGAAAATATGTCTCCCACTTCCCTTATATTCGACACTCATCTTAGATTTTATACAAAGCAAACGTTGCTGTTGGCAATTTTTTCTATTTATTTAATGCATTAGACACCGCAATTCCTGAGGCCGGCTCTGACGAGGGGTGTGACAGTACGGATTTCAGAGAGCGAAAAAACAACGCCTGATAGTGTTGTTCTTTTTTACAAACATGCGTAATAATACAATAGAAACTAGCGGGGTTGTATTGAGGTTAAATGCACTACGCTCTATGCGCACACTACGCTCTATGCATAGTTCTGGGGGTTCGGTCTAGGGGGAGCTCGGTAGGTGGCTCCACTTTCGGTTCAGGGGGACTCGGTGGCCGGCTCAATGTTCAGTCCAGGGGGACTCGGTGGACGGCCCCAGGTTCGGTCCAGGGGACCGAACCTGGAGCCTTCTTTTTTATTGCAAAATATTTTTTTCCTGTGACCCCCGAGACGCCCCGATTTGTTTGGCAAACATTCGAACATTTAGATTTTTCAAGTTAAAGGGATCCGGCATCGAAAAATAAGTTATTTTTATTTTAAAAATGAGAAAATTCTAAGAATAACTGTGAAAACGGCATATTTTTACGATTTTTTATAAATTAATTATGAATTTTCAAAGATGGTAAAATTTAGAAAAACGGTAGCTCTCGCATCCGCGGACTTACGCTGTTTAGCGGCTGTAGAATCTCAAAAGGGATGATGCCGTAATATTTTTGCGTTTCTTTCTACTGATTCGTCCTCACAGATACTCGCCATTGTCTAATCAATTGCAAAAACACTTATTTTCACTTTGCTAAGGCCTTTTTTAAACCTTTGCAGCCGCTAAACAGCTTAACTTTTTTATGCAGGAGCAAATAAAATGAAAAGAATATAAAATTATGATTTTTTGGCTGCAAACTCTCTTTAAGCTCGAACATGTTCAGACACGTTTCCAACATCGTCCGCTACGCTTTCTGAATAATTTTGGAACTTTTCGAATTTTTCGATTTTTCACGTTAAAACTGGGCAAAACAGGTGAAAACGTGTTTCACGGTACTCAAAAAGGTGTTAGAACAGTTTCTGGCACTTGCGAAAAATGCGGCAAAAGGTTTGCCCGCGGCGGGGGTCGAACCTGGGGGATTTAAAGTCTGGCGCGCTACCGACTGCGCCATGAAATTAGCGCATTTTTCTATTTAAATTTTGGAAGGTTTTCTGGTCAGTTATCATATGCAAAAGGTTCTGAGAAGATTGAGCGAATTTGAAGCGAAATATAAGGAAAATGAGGAAAAAAGTGTGACCGGACGGAAGTAAAAAAACGGACAAACAAACAAACAAACTAACAAACAAACAGACAGACAGACAGACGTTAGCATTTTCTAATATTCTAAAAAAAACTTCAAAAAAAACATTCACCTAACCTAAATTGTAGTTATGACATCTTCTTCGCTCATTGTATCGTTTTCCTCTTTCTATTTGTATCCGCGTTTTCTTTGAACACGCATATATATATATATATAATCACTCGACATCGAATTTCTTAGGATACATTAGTTCGACGTCTCGCTCTTCGTCCAGAAAGCGACCAAAGAAACCCCTATGTCTGGCAATTATTTGTAAATAGGTCAAGTATTATCAGGAGAGTCTTTTCTGTTTTCAATATATTATATTCTTTACAAAAGAGCGACTCAAACCATCAATTTGGAACTATTTTGCAATGCCAGATCTTCATGAAGAGCAGACCGACCGCTCCGCTCTTCATGATGAGCTAATCCCCATTAGCATAGTGCGCCTCTTCATCACCCTCTTCCTCACTTCATTCGCCATCCCTAACCATGATCATTAATGATTGTAATAAATAACTGAGATATTGCAGGAACGGTATTTGATGTGAAAAGATATTCGGAATCGCGGATTTACGTTTCATATAAGTAAGTTTTCAAATTAATGCACATTCACTTCAAATTGGGGTGGAAAACCGGATCGGATTTTGAAGTACCCGGGTACAGGCTGTTCCCGGAGAACAGCTGGAAAAGCGAGAGT
Organism: Pristionchus fissidentatus; assembly: GCA_036245785.1. NCBI lineage: Eukaryota > Metazoa > Nematoda > Chromadorea > Rhabditida > Neodiplogasteridae > Pristionchus > Pristionchus fissidentatus. The sequence goes on from BTSY01000004.1 coordinate 40,618,669, forward strand.
GAGTACCCGCTTGGACCCGGTACCCGCGGGAACAAAAGTACTGTCTGTTAAAACTTTTTTTGTTCGAGCTGTCTGCCTACGTTTAACCAAAGAAAATAAAAAAAATGTGGCATGAAGCACCAGAAATACGGTGGAAACGAAATAACAAGAATTTTGCCCTATTCTTATTTGTCCCGCGGGTACTGAAAGTCTCCTTCTTTTTTACCCCAGCTGTAATTTTTCGGATTTTACCACTGTGAAATAATCCGATTTGATTATAATATAAATATAAATATTCATTTTTTCTTCATAGAGCAGAGGATATTATTTTTCTCTCTCATTTCATCCTAGTTCTGCGTCAAGTACCCGCGAGTACCGGGAACGCACGGCCCCATTCTAACCCGGTCCCGGGTACCGGGTACACAACGGATACTGTTCCCGTTGTGTACCCGTTCCCGGGATGTTCCCGGTTTAGGCCACCCTAGTACAAACGGGTACTCACGGTCCAATTCTGACCCGGTCCCGGGTACCGGGTACACAACGGATACTGTTCCCGTTGTGTACCCGTTCCCGGGATGTTCCCGGTTTAGGCCACCCTAGTACAAACGGGTACTCACGGTCCAATTCTGACCCGGTCCCGGGTACCGGGTACACAACGGATACTGTTCCCGTTGTGTACCCGTTCCCGGGATGTTCCCGGTTTAGGCCACCCTAGTACAAACGGGTACTCACGGTCCAATTCTGACCCGGTCCCGGGTACCGGGTACACAACGGATACTGTTCCCGTTGTGTACCCGTTCCCGGGATGTTCCCGGTTTAGGCCACCCTAGTACAAACGGGTACTCACGGTCCAATTCTGACCCGGTCCCGGGTACCGGGTACACAACGGATACTGTTCCCGTTGTGTACCCGTTCCCGGAATGTTCCCGGTTTAGGCCACCCTAGTACAAACGGGTACTCACGGTCCAATTCTGACCCGGTCCCGGGTACCGGGTACACAACGGATACTGTTCCCGTTGTGTACCCGTTCCCGGGATGTTCCCGGTTTAGGCCACCCTAGTACAAACGGGTACTCACGGTCCAATTCTGACCCGGTCCCGGGTACCGGGTACACAACGGATACTGTTCCCGTTGTGTACCCGTTCCCGGGATGTTCCCGGTTTAGGCCACCCTAGTACAAACGGGTACTCACGGTCCAATTCTGACCCGGTCCCGGGTACCGGGTACACAACGGATACTGTTCCCGTTGTGTACCCGTTCCCGGAATGTTCCCGGTTTAGGCCACCCTACTTCAATCGCATTCCAGTGGCAAATACGTGTCAGCGTCCAAATCGTGGGACGGAGAAATATATAATTGTCAATGCTTTGGCGATGCATTATATTTCACAACTAAAACAGACAAGGTAATTACTTTTTTAGTGTAATAATCTTTTTCTCTTATGTCAGATCTACAGAGCCACTTTTCACCCTCCCAACGAAATTCTAATCGATTTCATTCGCGCCCTTGAGGAAGTTTGAAATATATAAAATTAAAAAAAAACATCAAAAGGAAATTTCAGGGAGAGTCATGCAATGACAACATGTTGCTAAGCAGGAAGAGAAATGGAAGAGAACTCATCTATCGAGCTTGTGATGATCCGAAGAATGGAATTATTGTGGATGTACCAGCAGAAAAGCTCAAAGGATACAAATTAAATGCAATTCACCGGTAAATTAATGAGGAGTCTTGCAGGTAAAGGAAGAAAACTTTTTTTAGGGGCAAGCTTATATACAGGAATCCTGTTTTGAGTGAAGCGACAGCGATTAATTTGTCTCCTAATATAATCGTTATCGTGATGGGATATGCAGTGAGTTATCAGGTACGAGATGCTTTGAATTCTACCCCGGAAATAATCCATTCAGGGCATATTTGCTATCGACAATTCCCCGCTCGTATATTTCTGCTCGGAGTACAAATACTCACTTTTAGTGCTTGACACAACTACATTGGAGACACTTTCTATCAAATTGCCGTGAGTGATCTGTGTTTCGGCACAGGAAAATAAATTATGAATGAACATTCAGAGATTCAAACAACGGGTGAATTATTGAGTGAGATATTTTATTCCATCATTGCAGACATCCGGGGAATTATTCAGCCTGCCGATACTTCATGGTTGGTGCGCATGGAGGAGAAATTACTGTGAAACAAATCACGACACCAAAAGAGGGACCCCAGACAATCGCATTATGCAAGTCGAAATTTCCCGTGAGTTCATTTCTTTCGATAGAGAAGGAAGACTAATGCTGCGCTAATTTCTTCGGGGAAATTTCCCATCAAAGGGTGGAAAACTCGTGTAAATCAGCTTAAACTAAACGAAATCTCTCTAATCAAAAAGGAAAATTGTCCAAATGTAGCGTGTAATCCCTGTATCAAGTTTGGAAGCTGTAGCTTGACTAGGAAAAAAGTTATGCAAAGGTGGACAAAACGGCTTTCCACTTTCCTTGAAATTTGCGCAGCATAACAATCAATAATGAAGGTGCGTCAATATTTACTATTTTTTATATTCTACTATTCAAAGTATATTCTTTTATTTCCGAAAACTGCCATTTGAAGATTATTTTTCGATTTTGCAAATATTTGTCACAACAAATGATAAAAAAAATTCAGGAAGCTCTCAAACATTTCGAGGAAGCGGCCCTAGCACGCGAAATAGAAGAAGAGAAAAGAAAGAGAGAAGAAGAAGAAAGGAGAATAGCGGAGATTCAAGGAATAGTGAACAAAACGATCTGAACAGGTTATTTTCTTTTAGTTTTCTTTTAGTTCTTCCAAAGCGATTGATTAAAGTTTGTTTAGTTTGCTACAGGAATCTATAACTTCGCAACTTTCAATCTGTATAAAAAACCTATTCATATTTTGAGTGGAAGTATTTTTAATTGTCTTTCAAGTTTGATCAAAAGATGAATTTGATGAACGAAGAAATGAATCAAATGCGACTGAGAATGGACGAATTGGAGAGAGAAGTGAGTATTCTACTGATATTCATTATTTTATATTAGCAAGGTACCTTGAAAAAAATAGATATTCCGAAGAAGATATTCAGTCATTCATTATTTATTCCGTCAGATTATCACATACCGAGATACCGAGTAAACTTTGATTGGGGCAAGAAACAGATGTTAGTCGCTTTTTGAACATTGTTGTTCAAAATCTAAATGAGAAAAAAAAATAGAAAGTGTCAGATTTCTAGAAAAAGATTATGCAGTATTTAATAAATTTAATTACAGAACTTGGAGCTGAAAGATAAATGGGATGAATCGAGTGGAAAGTACAAGAAACTACTCATGATGGTGAGAAAAGTGGGGACAAACTAATTTTCAATAACAATCATAAAATTGATTTATTTATAGTGGATTTGGGTGATTGGAGTTATCTCACTCTTTCCCACGCGATGATGAATTTTTGCCTTAGGATCGATTAGTTTTGGGGGGTGACATTCCGGCAACCGACATTTCGGCAACGGGTCATAACTCAGTCGGGAGTCGTCCTACGAACTTCGGTGTGGTACTATTGTAATCAGCATCAGATAATTGAGATTTAATTAATTAATTAATTAATTAACATTATTAATGAGACGGATGTTAATTAATTAATTAATTAGTAAATATTAATTAAGTGATGCTGATCACAATGGTACCACTCCCATAGCGCTATGCCATCTCATTAATAATGTTAATTAATTGATTAATTAATTAATGAAATCTTAATTAACTGATGCTGCTTACAATGGTACCACTACCATGGACCTAGGGCCACTCCCGAGAGAGTTATGCCCCGTTGCCGGAATGTCGGTTGCCGAATTGTCACCCTCCCTTAGTTTTTGTGTGGGAGAATTGAACAGTGATTGTGCCACAATCGCATGACGGATCGAGTGGAGGTCAAAACAAAATTTGGATTTTCCCACACGATTTATGAGGGATGGGGGATATTACAAATTCACAAACACTCATCCAAAATAATAAAACGTTCCGTTGATAATCCGTGCTGAACAGATACGGCTGCGAGAGAGCATGAGAAAGCGAGAGTCACGTCGAGGTATAGAAAGAGAGTACACACACACCAGTAGTCCATGCTATGTGCGTATCATTTTAAAGTTGTAATAGTAGGCAAGATGATATGGGACGTTTCAACAGATCCGTATGGTTCGATTTACGCACAATATTGAGTCTGGTAGCTTTCACAAAATCGAAACGAGCAAGCCAAGAGAGAACCGGAGAGAATTTGAAATATAAGTATTTATTTCAGGTTGGACGCAACAAGTGAGAAGACACGTCTACATTCGCTTTTCACAGTCAATCTTTCCATTTCTCTCATTTTATTGTTTAACAGCCAGTACAAATGCAATCACTTATCAGTTTATTTCGTTTAGTATGAATAAACAGTGTTATTCATACAGTGTGATCATGTTGAATGGCAGTATTATATATTGGTTACACTGGGGAACCAAATCGGGGCTCTGACGACACTAATTGGTTCAAGTCGAGCTACTCAATCTATGTTCCCGAAACTGATTATCCACTCACGAACTTTGTTCCGAACAATGAATAAATAAGTAAAGTTACTGTCGGGATCAAGATGGCTTTACGTCGACAATCGACTACTCTATCGGTGCCCACTGGTATGGCGGGTTGCTGTAGCGGACTACAAACGTGTACCCTGCTGTCCAGACTTCTAGGGCACGTTGCATTGCGCAATCAAAGTTGCTACCCAATTTTACCGCCACCGAGGGGATGGAAGGCCAATCTGAGATCACGATAATCCGATTATGTATTTTGGATTGCGTACCCGTTTTTACTTCATTGTTTGTGATTAAAATTCGTTATTTTCACGAATTTAAAAAAATCTTAGTCCCTCACTCATCATTCTCAATTCATCGCTTCCCCAATATTTTCTGTCCCATAAAAGCGGCGACATTTTTGCCTTTCGAGTGATAAGAAATTGATTGGGCGTCTTCGCATTCTCCCCATCATTCCACCGATCTTCCAAACCTCCCGAAAGGGGTCACGAGTGAGAGAGCGTGTATAATCGAGAGGACATCTCTCACTTCTATCTTTCTCACCTTTAACCTTGGAGGTTTGGAATCACGAGTCTTCACTCATTTTCATCGTTACACCTATTATAATTCTAACGTTGCTTGTTTGCGCGCAAATAATGTTTTGTTTTTAAATATTTCCTTGCTCGTTCGTGAACTGTACGTAAATAAACGAGAGGGTGAATATAATCTCCACAAAAATATAATTTTAAAAGAGTCGATCAATCCCTTGTGTGCGCCTAATAAATTTCCTCACCTTTTCTTATCACTTTGAGGGATCACGCGCAGTTTGGTGAAAAAGACACCATTCCACTGATAAAATGATGAGAAATCAGAGTTGGATGGAAAGGCTATGATATTTCTTCACTCTCACAGATTTCTTTCGACTCCGATCGATATTTCTTGCTCAAGTAGGATTCAAACCAAAATGAACAAAGATGTGTATCTCTCTCTCTCTTTCTCTCTCTCTCTCTCTCTCTCTCTCTCTTTCCTCTCATTTCGAAATGATCGAGTGTGTCAATTTCGTTCTCCTCTTTTATTGATCAATTCGTTTTAAACTCTAGTAAAATCGCTGTCATTTAAATATCTTTTATAGTATTTTCAGTCATGGATACACTCGAGTTCGGCAAGGGAACACCGATTGAGGGAGGTTTCATTCCTCGCCAGGCTTACGATGGTTAGTTAGCACGAATTTCCACAAAAAAAGTTCCAGAAAAGAGCTTTAGAGAGAAAATAAGTGGAAAATAGGGAGACTCTCTCACTCATCTTTTGTAGTTTGAAATCGTGATAATCAATTATGAAAATAAATAACTGAGAAATTGCAGGAACGATTTTCTATGTGAAATTCTACAACAACTCGTCTATTTACGTTCTCTATAAGTGTGTCTTCAAATAAATGTAATTACGTTTTAAATTCATTCCAGTGACAAAAAAAGTGACAGCGATCAAATCGTGGGACGGAGAAATCCATAATTTTGAATGCTTTGGCGATGCAGTTTATTTCCGAGCTCACACTAACAAGGTTTTACTTTTCTACATACAAAATATATTATCGTATTTCAGATCTACACAGCGAAATTTCACCCTCCCAACGATCTTCGAATAACGTTTATTCGTGATGTTGAGGAAGTTTGAAATATATAATTTTAAAATGAAATAGCAGGAGATTGCAGGGAGAGTCAAATGAAGGCATCATGTTGCTAAGCAGGAAGATAAATGGAAGAAAAGTCATTTATCGCGCTTGTGATGATCCATCGAATGGAATTATTGTGGATGTAGAAGAAGAAAAGCTGAGAGGATGCGGGATAAGTGCTATTCACAGGTGAATTAATTAGGGATAAGAAAATATAGAAAGAAATAATTTTAGGGACAAACTAATATACATGAATCCTGCTTTGAATGAAGCGAAAGCCATTAATTTGTCTCCTAATATAATTGTTGCCAATTGCGGAAAAAATGTAGTGAGTTACTACTTATTTTCCATTGATGAAATTTCACTGGAAGCACTCAACATTCGAATGTTCAGACAACCATTGCTGCTAACGACGATTCCCCGCTCTTATTTTTCTGTCCATACGAGAAGAATTCGTGTTCATTATTTGTTCTTGACACAACTACAATGGAGATTCTGTCGATTAAATTTCCGTGAGTCAAATTAAACTTTGATATTTTCTCTCGTATTGCTTTGTATTTTTGCTTAGAACTATAAATTATGAATGAACGTTCCAAAGGTTCAAACAACGCGTGGATGAATCAGCAAGATATGTGTATTCCATTATTTCAGAGAACTGGATAATTATTCAAAAACTTACCACTATTACGTCATGGTTGGTGTGCACGGAGGAGAAATTACTGTGAGACGAAGAACGGAGACACAAGTAGGAGATAAATGGGAATTCACCTTCGAAATCTGCAATGCGAAATTTCCCGTGAGTTAATTTCTTGTGATAAAGAACGAGCACAAATAAAGCAATTATCAAAATGGCGAAATGTAGCTAGCATTATTTGTATTGTTCTGGTCGACTGTTCGAATGGCTGGGCATCTTGCGATTACTTCATCGCTTCATCAAAGATATAATTTTTTAGGAAGCTCTCAAAATCTCGAGCGGGTTGCTGTGGAAAGAGACCGGACAGGATCTGTTGAGAAGGAGAGGAGGAAAAGAGAAGGAAAGAAAAGAAGAAGATGAAGAAAGACGATTTGAGGAATTACAAGAAACAATGAAGAAATCGATTTCTGAACAGGTTTGTTTTAGGGTGGCTAACGGCGGTTCGCGTACCAGTACGTGTACCGCGGTACACGGTGATGGAAAATCTGTTTTTCAATAATACACCGATGACGAAATGATCAAAAATAGAATAACTGTGCGTTAAGTGGCATTTTTGGTCGTTTTCGCAGTATCATGTTACCTACCCTGCCAATAGAGAATCGATGTACCGACGGTGTATTCACGTGTACCGTTTTCACCACCCTACTTAGTTTCTTTTAGTCATTGAAAAGCAATAGATGAACGTTTGTTTCGTCTTTAGAATCTACAGAAATCTATAATTTCCCAACTTTCAATATGTATTCAAAGCTATTCATATTCTGAGTGGAAGAACATATACTTAAATTGTTGTTTTCCAGGTGCGTAATGAGATGTATTCAATAATCGACGAGATTCGATTGAGAATGGATGCACTGGAGAGAGAAGTGAGCATTTAGGATCGCTCCTTGTGTAAATAATATTTGATATTTTTTTTACAGAACACGAAGTTGAAAGATCAAGTAGCTGAGTCAAATGGAAAGTACAAGAAGCTGCTCATGATGGTGAGAACAATGGGATACATTGCTTTTTTTAATAATAATAATATTATTGACCATCGGTGATTGGGATCATCTTGACGTCATGGTATTGATATTCGATTCGTAACCAAGCCGAGTTGATTGGTGAATCAAACATTGTTCGTGTCACAATTATAACTTACGCAATTGGGAGTCGGAAAAAATATTTTGGGTTTTTCGAGGGCGTATTATGAAGGGAAAGGTTGATGGCGGAATAGGAGGTTATGTTAAAATAATAAATACCGTTTGATGTCACTTTTATCGTCTTGATGGTCCGCACGAATTTGATGGTGCTAGGCGGAATGGGAGGCTATTATTGAGAGTTGCGGGCCGGCTTGCACAATTTAATTGGATATTTGTAGCAAAATCGAAATGCGCAAGCCATGAGTGCGCTTGAGAGAACTTACAATTTTTTATTTATTTTCAGGTTGGACGCAATCAATGAGAAGACACTTTTACATTCGTTTTTCACAATCGACCTTTCCATTTCTCTCTCATTATTGTTTAACAGCCATTTAACTCTTTTATTTTTTAAATTTTTCTCTTTTTTTTTTTAACTTCCTTCGTTTAGTATGAATATACAGTGTTATATTGTTACGTCTAAGACGGGACGTCGTCTTAGCGTAGGTTGTTTGGTAGGAAGAGGTGACTAGGGGAAGAAGTTCTTTATCTCATTGGCAACTGACTGACTCTGATAACAGGAGAGGGACGCTTTTATAGCGTGCCTCGTTCTCTCATTCATTAGCAATAATCATTCTCTCTCAGTGTGGACATGATAACAATTGTGAATAGGCTCAATGGGTCACAAATAGATAACGATGGTAGATCACTACCGTGACATCCCCCTCTCTCGGTAAGCGAGCGCCCTCGCCGCTTCCTCACGTTACGGAACGGAAAGGTGCTAACCGAGATGAAAACTAGGAAACAATTCGAGTACTGATGGAAATCGAAAGGAAAACCTAGTGGTCTAGTCAGTCCCCTAGTCAGTCAACCTAATACAAAAACGAACTAAGACTAAACGACATAATGCTACTCAATATAAAACGGAAAATCTCACGATCGAAGAATACTTGGCTTGGGCCCTCTCGATCCTCGACAGAGGTTCCTCACGTTACGGAACGGTTCTGAAGAGTCGCCGGTAGATTGATCGATGCCGAGCCGATCCAGAGCATCCTTCCACTTGAATGTCGTGAGAATCCAGTCCTCTCCACTTCCTCAGCTTACGGAATGGGGACGGGCCTTGTCTTGCAGTGAGTAGAAGTCGTGTCGTAGTCTTGACGGGGTTCATGGGTGGGCGGGTCGGCAGGTCACCCGTGGAGAGTGGGCTGAATGGTCCTAGCGGTCGTCCTGGTCCCACTCTCCGCTCCGCCGGGATCTCTATGTTACGTCTAAGACGGGACGTCGTCTTAGCGTAGGTTGTTTGGTAGGAAGAGGTGACTAGGGGAAGAAGTTCTTTATCTCATTGGCAACTGACTGACTCTGATAACAGGAGAGGGACGCTTTTATAGCGTGCCTCGTTCTCTCATTCATTAGCAATAATCATTCTCTCTCAGTGTGGACATGATAACAATTGTGAATAGGCTCAATGGGTCACAAATAGATAACGTTGGTAGATCACTACCATGACAATATGCTCAATCTGTGATAGTTAATTTCGATCGTCTGCCGTATTATGACCATATTGTTTGGTTTTTGCCAAGAATCTATTTCTATTCACTGAGGTACCGAATCGTAACTACCACGATTTAGCACAATTCGAGTTACCCAACCTATGTTCCCGATACCCATTATCCATCCACGAAATGTATTCCGAGAGAATGATTCGGCTGTAGTGGAAAAAGTGAATGAGAAAGTGATCAAAGTCGAAAGTCCGCTTATCGATTCAGCTGTGAGTTTATACCAATTTTATTTGAATAGCAAATGCAAACAAGAAATTATTCCAGTCATTCCATATTCCGCAATCTCCGATTTCATCTACATTCTCAATCTGACCAAAAATGTCCTCCTAATTCTCAATACTTCCAATTTGACATTCTCCAAGTTCCTCTATGAGTAAGTATCATTTATACTGTATAACGCATAAGCAAATTAATCTCCACCGAAAAATGCAATTCACTCCACGTAGTTAACATATCTGTAGTAAGTATTTTTTTTTCAACGATTGGTGTGGTTTACTTAAATACAACGAATAAATATATAATACTAATAAATACGAATAAATAAAAACGAATAAATACGAAAAAAAAGAATAAATATGTAATTATGTAATTACGGTGAAAATTTGAAAACTTTATCTGCCAATCGACATGAATATTCAATCAATATTTGAAGGAACGTCGAAAATTGAATGTGGACATTATCGATTTAATGCTGCGCAAATTTCTTGGGGTGCAAGGTGCAAAACAGTTTTATGCACCCTTTCATAACTTTCTTCCAAGTGAAGCTACAACTTCCAAACTTGACACAGGGATTGCAAGGCACGATCGGAACATTTTCCTTTTTGATTGGAAAGATTTGGTTCAGTTTGAGCTGAGTTACACTCGTTTTCCACCCTTTGATGGGGAAATTTCCCCGAAGAAATTAGCGCAGCATGAATGATGAAAGTGATGAAGAAGAAGAAAAGATTGAGAAGACGATCGAATTTGAAGATTAAATAACCACAGAAAAAAAGGAACAAAAAAAGAAATATTCACTCTTTATGCGTTTGTTTCCCGTGGTTATTCTCTAGAATCGCCGATGGTCGGGCTTGTAGCAAAGGGCGGTCAGCTAATCGCCGCCCACTAGCCGATCACCTTTTGCTACTAGTCCTGACACCATAAAGATGAAATTTTGGATTGGCTACTAGTCCGACTATTCGTCTACTAGCCCGGCAATCGGCGATTCTAGAGTTATTATGGAAAGAGTTTTTGTTTGTGAAATATTATTCCATTGTTATTATTTCAAATCCCTCAAGTGATTCTCTCCTCTTGTACACAATTCACATCGGCATTTCTTATCTTTGTCTTTTCTCTCTTTTCAAAGCTTGACACGACCGAACCCTCGACTGCGAAAAGATAAGAAGATGAGTAATAAAGAGGGAGATGAAGAGATTGAATATTCACACTCACGTTTGAGAACAATTTATATATTGAACTTTATAAATGTATTATACCGATCAATTTATCTCGATTATTGTTGCGCCTCAAATACATTTTCCTCGACATCGTGACCCAACAAACATTGCGTAATTTACTGCATATACCTAGTATCGCTGTCTCTCTCAAAGAACAAATTCAAGATACCATAGTTGGCTCAATGCAAACTACCAAAACTATAGTGACGATTCTGAATACACCGAATTTTATTCCGAACAATGAGTGAGATCACGATATTTCGATTGTGTATTGGTTTTGTGCATTCGACATTTCAACGCATTCGATAAGTCACAACAATTCAATTTTAAAATGTCCATTGGAAATAACTCACCAATCTCAATTCATCGCTTTCCCAATATTTTCTCTCCCATAAAAGCTGCGAAATTTGAGCCTTTGATCGTGCGATAAGAAATTGATTGGGCGTCTTCGCATTCTCCACATCATTCCACCGACCTTCAAAACCTCCCGAAAGGGGTCACGAGTGAGAGAGCGTGTAGAATCGAGAGGGCATCTCTCACTTCCATCTATATCACTTTTAACCCCTTCTTGGAGGTTTGCAATCACGAGATTTTGCTAATTTTCCCTCCTTACTTATATTCTGATTCTAACGTTTCTGCTTTAATTTGTGAGCCAATAGTGATTGTTTTTCTTAAATCTTTCTTTAGGGTTGAAATCATCTTCACTAATTCTCACTCTCCTTGCTCGTTCGTGAATTTCTCGTAAATAAACGAGAGGGCGAATATAATCTCCACAAAAATATAATTTTTAATGGCTCAACCAATCCCTTGTATGCCCCCAATACATTTCCTCACCTTTTCTTATCACTGGGAAATCACGCGCAGTTTGGTGAAAGAAGACACAATTTCACTGATAAAATGATAAGAAATCAGAGTTGGATGGAAACGCTATGATATTTCTCCACTTTCACAGATTTCTTTCGACTCCGATCGATATTTCTTGCTATTTCTTGCTCAAGTAGGATTCAGACCAAAATGAACAAAGATGTGTATCTCTCTCTCTCCCTCTCTCTCTCTCTTTCTCTCTCTCTCCCTCCCTCCCTCTCTCTCTCTCCTCTCTCTCTCTCTCTCTCTCTCTCTCTCTCTCTCTCTCTCTCTCTCTCTCTCTCTCTCTTCCTCTCTCTCTCTCCTCTCTCTCTTCCTCTCTCTCTCTCTCTCTCTCTCTCTCTCTCTATCTCTCTTCATCTCTCTCTCTCTCTCTCTCTCCCTCTCTCTCTCTCTCTTCCTCTCTCTCTCTCTCTCTCTCTCTCTCTCTCTCTCCCTCCCTCCCTCTCTCTCTCTCCTCTCTCTCTCTTCCTCTCTCTCTCTCTCTCTCTCTCTCTCTCTCTCTCTCTCTATCTCTCTTCATCTCTCTCTCCCTCCCTCCCTCTCTCTCTCTCTCCTCTCTCTCTCTTCCTCTCTCTCTCTCTCTCTATCTCTCTTCATCTCTCTCTCTCTCTCTCTCCCTCTCTCTCTCTCTCTCTCTCTCTCCCTCCCTCCCTCTCTCTCTCTCTCCTCTCTCTCTCTTCATCTATCTCTCTCTCTCTCTCCCTCTCTCTCTCTTCATCTCTCTCTCTTTCCTCTCATTTCGAAACAGCCTCTTGTCTCTCTCCCTCTAAGGTATTGATCGAGTGTGCCAATTTAATTTTTTTTAAATCTCCTCTTTTATTGATCAATTCGTTTCAAATTCTTGTAAAATCGCTATCTTTAATAGTATTTTCAGTTATGGCTACGCTCGAATTCGCGGAGGGAACGCCAATTGAGGAGGATTTATATCCTCACCAGGCTTCCTATGGTGAATCTACACCAACATAAAAAATAAATTTTAAAAAAAAATAAATAAAAAATTCAAATTTCCACTTATAAAAGATCATGTTGCGAGTAAATAAGTGGAAAAAGAGAGACTTTCTCACTCATCTTTTGTATTTTGAAATCGTGATAATCGAAGATGTAAATAAATAACTGAGAAATTGCAGGAACGATTTTCCATGTGAACCCTTACAACAACTCGATTTTCGTTCTCTATAAGTGAGTCTTCAATTAAATTTAATTACTTTTTTAAATTCATTCAAGTGGCAAAAAAGTGACAGCGACGAAATCGTGGGATGGAGGAATCAAAGATTGTCAATGCTTTGGCGACGCACTATATTTCAAAACTAACACGAAGAAGGTAATTACTTTTCTTTTGTATAATGATTTTATTTTCTTATTTCAGATCTACAAAGCGACATTTCAATCTCCCAGCGAAATTCGAATAACATTCAATCGCGAAATTGAGAACGTTTGAAATATTTAATTTTAAAATGAAATAGCAGGGAATTGCAGGGAGAGTCAATCAATCCTTATTCTGGCATGTTGCTAAGCAGGGAGATAAATGGGAGAGAAGTCATTTATCGCGCTTGTGATGATCCGAAGAATGGAATTATTGTGGATGTAGAAGAAGAAAAGTTGAAGGGATGCAATCCAGTTGCAATTCACAGGTGAATTAATTAGGGATAAGAAATTGAGGAAAGAAAGAGATTTCAGAGGCAAACTAATATACATAAATCCTTACTTGAAGGATAAAATCGCGATAAGTTTATCTCCTAATATAATTGTTGTCATGTCAAATTTAGTGAGTTACCACTAAGTTTCCATTGATGCAATGTGCTGTGAATATTTCACTCGAAGCACTCCATATTCGAATTTTCAGGACATAATCGCTAACGACGATTCCCCGCTCGTATTTTTCTGTCCATTCGATTGGAATTCGTATTCATTATTTGTTCTTGACACAACTACAATGGAGATTCCCCCCTCAAATTACCGTGAGTCAAATTAAACTTTGATATTTTCTCGCGTATTGCTTTGTATTTTTGCTTTGAACTATAAACTACGAATGAAAGTTCAAACGCGTGGATGATTCAGAAAGATATGTGTATTCCATTATTTCAGAGAACGGATGAATTATTTAACTTACCACTATTACTCCATCGTTGGTGTGCACGGAGGAGAAATTACTGCGAAACGAGAAACGAAGACAACAGTGGGAGACAAATGGGAAAGAACCTTCGAAATCTGCAAGGCGAAATTTCCCGTAAGTTTATTTGTTTTGATAGAAAACGAACACTAATAAAACAATAATCAAAATGGCGAAATGTTATTAGTATTGTTCTCGCTGACTGTTCGAATTGTCTGCAATAGTATATTTGTCTGCCCTGGCTGGACATCTTGCGATTATTTTATCGTTTCATCAAATTGATATCTAAATAGAAGAATTCTCAGGAAGCTTTCATACCATTCGAGGAAGCGGTGCCAGAAATCAGAGAGAAAAGAGAAAAAGAGGAGGAAGAGAGGAGAAAGATAGAAGAAGAAGAGAGGAGAAGGAGAGAAGAGGAAGAAAAGAGAAGGAGAGAAGAAGAAAGGGAAAAGAGAAAGCCACTAGTTGCGGATATACAAGGAGCTATGAGAGAAACACTTTCGGAACAAGTTTGTTCATACTATACCATTTTTGTGCATATTTTAAGCAGAAAAACACAGAAATTTGGTTTCACTTTCACTTAAAAATACAAATAATCAGAATATTTAATTAGATTATTTGCAGTTAATGCCCATCGTAGAAGAGAATATTCGACTTCGAGTGAACGTGGAGAAGTTACAATTCGAAAACGAGAATGTTTGTTATTCGCCTTCCTCTTATTTCTAGATGTTAAATAAAAAGTGTAAAATATTTATTTTTCAAGACTAAAATTGGTCATAATACTTTTTAGTGACTGCAAACCAACAAAACATGGCTCATTTGATACAATTTGCGCGAACTATGTAGAGATAGAGATAGTGTGTAAACTCTCTATCATACGCTCATGTGGTAGAGAGTTCTTGAAAATTCGTGCCTCGCTAATGTAACATCGTGGGTTAAATGCCCACCGCATGTATTTTTATTTCATTTAAATCATATATTAAAAAAGTAGCAACAAGCGAGAATCTTTCTTTTTCCAGCTGATGAAACAAATTTCTGCCATTTCAAGCGAGAACAGAGAACTGGAAGAAAGGAATATGCAAATGGGAAATCATAACGAGATGGTAAGTTTTTTAAACACTTTGCCGACCGTTCTCTCTGTTTCAATCTATCTCTCTGTTTTTAGTGGTGCTGTGAAGAAATAGAAATAGAAATCACTGAAGAAATAGAGAACCTTTCAAAAAAATTAGTAACATTCTTAATGTGCAGTGAGTTGCACTAGCATATTAGTTGAATAATATAAATTTAAAATTAAGTTTTTTTCAGTTGTGCGAAGAACTGACAAAAAATGCTGAATTGACTGCTGAAAAGGAGAGGAAAATTGAGAAATTAAATGAAGAAATGGAAGAAATGAAGGAGAAAATGGAGGAATTGGAAAATCGGAACTCTGAGGTGATTTTTTTTCTTTTTAACTTCCTGCAAAAAATGGAACTATGGGCGGTTTTTTCAACTATGCTCGGTCTTTGCGAAATTAATTGAATACAAATTAGTCATAGTGAATATTCATATATTACCATACTAAATAATACTAAATATTCATAAATAATACTAAATATTCATATATTATACTTGCAATGAAAATACACAAATGTTGTTGCACTTCCGAAACAAAACTTTGCCGAAACGATAATCAAACCTCTCGTGCACTAAAATTACGATTAAAATCGGAATTGTTTGATTATTTCCATTCTGATAGTGAGTGCTTTTCCTTTTAAGCATCCCAATGTATTCTTGTTTCAGATATGCAAAAAACGACAAAAATGGTCCAAAGTCGCGGTTGAAATGGAAAGAAAAAATGAGGAATTGAATGAAGAAATGGAAGAAATGAAGAAGAAAATGGAGGAAATGTCGAAATTGTGAGAACTTTCTTATTTTTTTAGATTTGTTCACAAAAATAAGAATTTAAGACAATGAAATTTCAGTGGTGATCGAATCTACGCTGATTTGTCTTTGTTGGATGGAGTCTTTGATTGTTCCCTCAAAGGAATCATCGGAAATTTTGCATTCTTCTCTTCTGTTCGTGGAAAGGTAAAATATAATGATAATAATATCTTAATTTTTAATATTTTTTAGAACATCGAGTTCTTCATTACTTCTCTTGTAAACGACCAAATTATCTTCGAGAAGATCAACGAGGTTTCATATTATTGTACACATAAAATTATACGAGCGTTCCAATTAGGCAATGTGTTTACTGTGCAAAGAACGCATATCTTTAGTTGAAAAGAACGTAGTTTTAAAACCATTTTCCTGAAAATTTCTAATTCGGATATGATTTCTTTCGATGTACAACATAGAAAACGTCATAGATTATTATTCTTCCAGGAAAAGACATCGAACATATCACTTCTTCCAAATCAACCATTCTACATTGTCGAGCTATCGACAGCATGGTCCATTTATCGATTCGAAGAGAAACTTTCTGAAAATGGTGGAGAAATGTTCGATATTTCCGAAGTCAATCATCTGCATAAATTTGATTGCTGCATTCACAGGTGACACTTACAGTATACCTCGTAATAATAATATAAATTATTCAGAGACATATTGTATCTCTTCCGAGAGTATGAATCGGCTGTAGTGGAAAAAGTGAATGAGAAAGTGATCAGAATCGAAAGTCCACTAATCGATTCAGCTGTGAGCTTTTTTGACAATTTCTTTTGAATAAAAATTTTTTTTTAAATTATAAATTTAATTATTTCAGTCATTCTTCATCCCGCAACACTCCGATTTCATCTACATTCTCAATTCGGCCACAAATCTCCTCCTCATTCTCAATACTTCCAATATGACATTCTCCAAGTTCCTCTACGAGTGAGTATAAAAAACGCAATGTGTAAAGCCTGTGCCTCCGGAAAAAAATTTCTTGATTTGAATACAGTCAAGAGATTTATTCTAAAATTTTCGTTATATCAGATCTCCTCGAGATTGTGATGCTCATTCGATTGTGGGAGTTTACAATGGAATTCTCACTATGAGATTCCAACCACTCAATCCCTCTCGACCTCTTCTAATGACTACTCAACTGCCAGACAATTGCTGGAATGGTCAGTTAATGCCATTCAACTAATCGCATTTTTCATCGCATTTTCCATAACCAAAATATCAGCTTTTGTAGTTATGACAGATTCTTTTTAGTTCTGCACTGACGAAATCTCTGTGAAGAACTTCCGAGGATTCGATAATACATTCCATTGAAGTATATTGTGGCTCGATATTCTCTTCCCCCACGTTTAAATTGCTCACAAATCACAGTCCTATCGATAAACGTCTTGTCATCTTCCGAGTGGCTGTTTATGCAATCAAAAGTGGGCTCCATAACAATTCAATTTTTTCGCCAATACAATTGTGAAATCCTCGTTAAAACATGTTCAGCTGTATTCTCATTTACATTATCTTTTATAGTCATTCAAGACATGATTAAAAGAAGGGAGAACAAAAAAGCAATTAAACTAACCACTCCTGGGGCCGTCACTGACGAGCTCCCCCCAGGAGGTGTATGACTGTCTTGCGCTAAGGGGGCGAAACAGTCATACCTACTATAGTTTTAACTTATTTAACTTGTAGTACATTTGAAATAGCAATCAATATTGTAATCAAATTCAATTTCAATTCACCTGGGAAGTTATTCCAATCTGTTGTCTCTATCTGTCTCGCTTGCGAAATCCTAATGATTCTTTTTTTTCCGTAGAGGAGCCGGAACTGGTCTCGTGATATATCGAACTCTCTGGAAGAGTCGGCAAGTGAAAGAATGCGCTGAATGTTGAGACCATTTTAACACATCATCTACAATAAATGCAGCATAAAAGGCACCAATTGGATTTCCATAAAAGCATAGACCACTGCTAAAGTTTACTCATGTGCTCGAAAATGATGGACACATTTGCATCATACGTATGTATCATCGATTCTTTGAGGCGAAAAAAACTTTATTTTCGAATATTCAAAGAACTATCTGGGTTAGTTCATGAATCCTCTCACTTTCTCTCCACTGGTCGAATTCCACACGAGACGTATCGCATTTGTAGTCGCATTGATTCTAATTGGGTTCGGAAGGTAACCGGATAGCCTGAAATGGAAGTGACAGCATCCAGTTGGCACCATGCCAAGAACATCTCTCGTTGTCCGACACTCTCGTTTGGCGCGCTCTCTCTCCATCTCTCTCTTTCTCTAACTCGTTCTCGCCGACTCTGCTTCGAATGCTGTGGAATTGAATGTGAATAGTTCAGATGCAAATGATACACCCAGTCCTCATTCCGAGCACTTTTTTTAATCAAAAGCGGTCTAGTTCCCTGATATTCTAAGTTGAACCAACTATATTGAGATATTCCTTTGCCTAAATAAAACAAACTTTTTCTTCGGAACAACTAAAATTATTTTACAAATAAGTATGTTTTAAAGAGACAAACCTCAGGTGAATAAATAGAGTTCACAGGACACGCAGCGGGTTGCGATGCGGAGAAATTAAGAGCTGCAAAAAAATTTCCCATTCATATTTTCAATCATTTTAATGAGGAAATTATAATACTGACGACATCACATTCAACGTTCATCCATTGCCCTGAATAACATACGCATAATTCCGAACCTCCAGAAAGGGGTCACATCTACGAATGACATTTTTCCTGAGGAACGGGCATTCCTATGAAATTATCTTAGTTTTCATTTGCAATATTACAGGGTGGCCAAAAAGTATAGGTCAAAGAATGCGAAGGCCTATGAAACTATGTGTGACATAGGCTCATACGGTCATAACATTATGTCGTATGTTACATTTGGCCGTCATCAACCTAGATGGCGCCAAGTTGTCGACCAGGGACTCAGTGAGTGGTGGGCCGCAGATATTTTGTGTCAATATTATCCCATGCTTTTACGCGGGGCTTCTTGAGCGAGTCCTATTTCGGAGGGGTGGTAGAGCATGCCTCCTTGCACAATACTAACCACACAGAGAAATCATACGAGTTGAGGTCCGAAGATTTGGAGTGAAATTCTAAATTTGGATTGAATAATCGGGTGGAAAAATGGTTTTTGGCGATTTTTAAAGCTGAATCTTTCAGGAGTGTCCATGTTTGTCTTTTGAAATAGAAATAGGATTAGACTAGAAGGAAGTTCTCTGTAATCACTTTGATCAGATCCATCTTACTGATCATTACTCCAGGCGTTGCGAAAAAGACATGGGTATAGGTGATTCCGGAGCCCGGCACATAAATTGAGACAGAGCGGGTGGGAAACGAGGGATATGCCGGCTGTCATGGGTATGGATTACTGATGTCAGTGAGTAGTGATTCCCACATTGTGGGGAAGGGAAACCTCCTACACACAGTTCTCCTTATTATTGAAATGTAAGGTAGCCGTTTTTCAGAGGAAAACGGCTCTCATTAAACGTATCATGCATCTTTCGAGGCTTTTTTGCATACGCGCTGCAGCAAGAATATGGCCTTAACGCATCTTGTAGAGGCATGAAGTGAGTCCAGAATGCACTATGACAGCCATCGATCCTCTTATGATTCCGAGCCAGCAATCCATTTTTCTCATAGATCGCTTGGGATTTCGTTTTATCTTCTTTCTCATGACGTCGCCGTTCTAATGGTTGCCGGTGGTCCGGAGTCTACCGAATTTAGGATAGTCCTTGGCATTACCAATATTTTCTTATCGTGAGAGAATATCCGTTGAAAGATATAAAATTTCTTTCTGATGAAATTCATGCCTTGTTCGAGAGTCCAAATATCAAAGGTCTATCGAAGAACTATTTTACAAAACATAAAGTCGAACAGAGCGCGGAGGTTTATTTCCCCACTCGATCTTTGTAAAGGTAAGATCCAAACATTCCTACGAAACACTCATTTCACCATTGCTTCCTGCGAATCTTATTTTTTCATTATTTTTTCTAGACTCGCCCAATAAAGATCAATGCTCGAAACTTCCCATTTCCTTGAGGGATCAAACTCGAAAACAAAAACCAGAAATACCACTGCGCACCGGAAGTTCCATCCAGGACTTTTTCGAAATTTACCTAGTATGCGATTGTCTTTGCTGGCGCATTTCAATTGACCCCACGTCACATCGTCATTATACATCCAGATCAACCGTCCAGAAAAGAGTCGAGCACGAGAGAGTGTGTAAAATCGAGAGGGACCGTCGTATTTTCAGGCACACTCTCTCGCCCCTGACCAATTTTCCGTATGCTAGGGATAAAGTGGATTGATTCTTGTAGGACTTATTGACCTACTTTTTCATTTGATTAGTTCTGATTTTTTTTATCAATAGCAATATCAATCTCACGCGATTAAGGAACATTCGATCGAGGCTCGTTACACATTAATATCGTGTTTATCGATCGATTTATGGATCAGTACATGCACTCGCAGACGACTCTCGCCGTGCGCTCGGGTACTGTATGAATACCGTATCCACTCGTCGCCAGCGTCATGCCCTGTAAAGAATAGTTCACATTCTAGTATGTAATGCTCACTGTATTTTCCCGGTTTGCGATGTACTGTCGTGCAGTTTCACGTTAAGTGCTATTACTTTGTTTCTTTTCCTCTGTGACACGTTGTTCCTAGTCATTATTTTGTAGAGATGCACGTCGTACCGCTTGTTCAGTGACCAATCTTGAAATGTTATATATTAAAAATATATTTGTTACTATGCTACATTTGTTACTGCTTATAGAATATAGTAGATTTTTACCACACGAGGGAAAATTGTTGGTGTGGTTGAATGGGAGTGAAAAGTAAAGGGAAGGGCTGTGGAGCCTTCTGCCGGAGGAGCGGGATATGAGTAGGGTCATTACAATCATATGTTTCAAGATCTTCACGTAGTTAAATCTCACTTGTTATTTCCAACAGGATCCTCTGTTCTTGGCTCACCGCAGATATTTTTTGCCAAATTCCCTGAATAATTACGTGATTTTAGGTGGTGAAATTTCAAAAGGGGATGAATAGACACATTTAATGCTTGTATGTGTCCTTGCTAGATGCTCGTTTCTCCATTAAAATTGTCGAATCGAAGATGCAAGTCACACGCGCAAATCCTATTCCGCCTTCGGATAAAACAACGCTTTATTATTATTTTTTCTTTAAAAAATAACTGATCTTTTAAAAATCTGCCGATATGGTAGCCAAAAGCAGTACTTCCAGTACTTCCAAAGGTCTCTAGTTTCCCTTCAGTGATTTTATTTTCACACAAGACCTAATTGTTATTATGTAATTACGGTGAAAAATTGAAAACTTTATCTGCCAATGGACATGAATATTCAATCAATATTTGAAGGAACACCGCTCTCGCAGCCAAAGACCGTCGAAAATCGAACGTGGACATTATCGATTTGAGCGATGAAAAAGAGATGAAATGGAAGAAAAAAAAGAATGACCCATTATTAAACATTATTTTAACTCGTTCATTTTAGCACATGTTGTCGCACCCTTTTGGTGTACGATAAATAAATAAGAAGAAGATGAACATTTCATTGAGAAGAAGATCGAAATTGATTCATAAATAGATAAAACCTAGATTTTTAATGAAATAAACAATGCAAATATTGCATTCTCCCTCGTAACCAGTTTATGTTTACCGAACTTATTATTGTGAAGAGAGTTGTTTTTGTGAAATCTTATTCCATTGTTATTATTTCAATCCCTCAAGTAATTCTCTCCCCTTGTACACAATTCACTTCGGCGTTTCTTATCTTTGTCTTTTCTCTCTTTTCAAAGCTTGACACGACCGAAGCCTCGACTGCGAAAAGATAAGAAGATGAGTAATAAAGAGGGAGGAGAAGAAATTGAATATTCACACTCACGTTTGAGAACGATTTATAAATTGAATTTGATAAATCAATTTATTTTGTTGTTAATCAAATAAATTTTCCTCGAAATCATGGTCCAACAACATTGCCTATACTACTGCATGCACGAAATATATTTGTCTCTCTCAAGGGTGAATTCAATTGTACTATATTTGGCTCGATTCGAACTACCAATTCTATAATAATATTACTCAGTCCACGAATTTTCTTCCGCAATGAGTGAGATAACGATATTTCGATTGCACTAATCTCATTCATCGCTTCCCCAACATTTTTCCTCCCATAAAAGCGGCGAAATTTGAGCCTTTGATCGTGCGATAAGAAATTGATTGGGCGTCTTCACATTCTCCACATCATTTCACCGATCTTTCAAACATCCACAAAGGGGTCACGAGTGAGAGAGCGTGTAGAATCGAGAGGGCATCTCTTACTTCCATCTATCTCACTTTTAACCCCTCCTTGGAGGTTTGCAATCACGAGATTTTGCTCATTTTCCCCGTTTCACCTATTATGATTCTAAAGTTGCTTGTTTGTGCGCAAGTAATGTTTTTTTCTTAAATCTTTCTTGTAGACTTTTTTTCTTTATTCTCACTCCCTTGCTCTTTTATGATTTTTCGCAAATAAACGAGAGAGCTCTAGAATCGCCGATTTCCGGACTAGTAGATGAATGGTCGGACTAGTAGCATTTGGTGACCGGGTTAGTAACCAATCCAAAATTTCATATTTTTGGTGGTCGGACTAGTGGGCGGCCACTAGCCGACCACCATTTGATACTAGTTCGACCATCGGCGATTCTAGAGAGTGAATTGAATTTCCCTAAAAAAACTATAATTTCAAAAGACTATAAATTCCATTGTGTACACTAATACATTTCCTCACCTTTCCTCACTTATGTGGTGTTAGTTTTCGGAAAAAGGAAATGGAAAAAGGCCAAGATTTGAATTCCCGCAATTTCATATCTCAGTTCTCCGTGGAGCAATCGACTCAAAACTTCGGTTGTAGGTGTAAAAGGGTCGAAGAATGTTATTTTCGAAGTTTTGAGTCGATTGCTCCACGGAGAACTGAGATATGAAATTGCGAGAATTCAAATCTTGGCCTTTTTCCAATTCCTTTTTCCGAAAACTAACACCACATACATAACTAAGGAATCAAGCGCAGTTTGGTGAAAGCCGACGCCATTTCACTGATAAAATGATAAGAATTCGAAGTTAAAGTCTCGCTTTCTCTCTCTCTCTCTCGCTTTCTCTCTCTCTCGCTTTCCTTCTCTCTCTCTCTCTCTCTCGCTTTCTCTCTCTCTCGCTTTCTCTCTCTCTCTCTCTCTCGCTTTCTCTCTCTCTCGCTTTCTCTCTCTCTCTCTCTCTCTCTCTCTCTCGCTTTCTCTCTCTCTCTCTCACTTTCTCTCTCTCTTTCGCTTTTCTCTCTCTCTCTCTCTTTCCCTCTCTTTCTCTCGCTTTCTCTCTCTCTCTCTCGCTTTCTCTCTCTCTCTCTCTCTCTCGCTTTCTCTCTCTCTCTCTCGCTTTCTCTCTCTCTCTCGCTTTCTCTCTCTCTTTCGCTTTTCTCTCTCTCTCTTTCCCTCTCTCTCTCTCTCTCTCTCTCTCTCTCTCTCTTTCTCTCGCTTTCTCTCTCTCTTTCCCTCTCTCTCTTACCTTTCTCTCTCTCTCTCTCTCTCTCTCTCTCTTTCCTCTCATTTCGAAACAGCCTCTTGTCTCTCTCTCTGATAAGGTATTGATCGAGTGTGTCAATTTAGTTCTCCTCTTTTATTGATCAATTTGTTTTAAATTCTAGTAAAATCGCTGTCATCTAATTATCTATTTTCATTATTTTCAGTCATGGCTACAATCGAGTTCGAGGAGATAAAACCAATGGAGAATTATATCATTCCTCACCAGGCTTCCGATGGTTAGTTTGCACTAATTTCCAGATAAAAATTCCCCTAAAAGATGTAGAGAGAAAATAAGTGGAAAAAAGAGAGACTTTCTCACTCATCTTTTGTAATTTTTAAATCGTGATTATCAATTATGGAAATAAATATCTGAGAAATTGCAGGAACGATTTTCTATGTGAAATTCTACAACAACTCGTCGATTTACGTACTCCATAAGTAAGTCTTCAAGTAAATGTAATTCTATTTTAAATTCATTCCAGTGGTCAAAAAGTGACAGCGATCAAATCGTGGGGCGGAGAAATCCATAATTTTGAATGCTTTGGCGATGCACTTTATTTCAGTACTTTCACTGGCAAGGTAATTAATTTTCTTTAGCATACAAATTATATTGTCGTATTTCAGATCTACACAGCGAAATTTGACCCTCCCAACGATCTTCGAATAACTTTTATTCGCGACCTTGAGGAAGTTTGAAATATATAATTTTAAAATGAAATAGCAGGAGATTGCAGGGAGAGTCAAATGAAGGCATCATGTTGCTACGCAGGGAAATAAATGGAAAAGAAGTCATTTATCGAGCTTGTGATGATCCGAAGAATGGAATTATTGTGGATGTAGAAGAAGAAAAGCTCGAAGGATGCTATCTACGGGCAATACATAGGTGTTTTTATGAGGAATCTGAAGATGAACAAATAAAAGATTTCAGAGGCAAGCTAATATACAAAAATCCTGATTTGAACGATGACGCTATTAATTTGTCTCCTAATATAATAGTTCTCAAGTGCGGAGCCGTAGTGAGTTACTACTAATTTTCCCTTGATGAAATTTCACTAGAAGCACTCAATATTCGAATGTTCAGACAGCCTACGCTAACGATGATTCTCCCCTCGTATATCTCTACCCTCTCTGGTGGAATTCGTGTTCATTAATAGTGCTTGACACAACTACAATGGAGATTCTCTCGATCAAATTGCCGTGAGTCAAATGGAACTTTTGTCTTGAGTCGCATTTTTCTGTATTTTTGCACAGAAATGTAAATTAAGAATGAACATTCGACGTTTCAAAAAAAACTATAAATTATTCAGTGAGATATTTGTATTCCATCATTGCAGAAGACCGGTGGATATTTCACCGATAAATTATTTGTACCGCATAGTTGGTGTGCACGGAGGAGAAATTACTGTGGAACGAGACACGATAATAGAAGTGGGAGACGAATTGGGAATAACCTGTGAAATCTGCAAGGCGAAATTTTCCGTGAGTTTTTTTTCACGATAGAGAACTATGACTTACAAATATTATTCAATATGGCGCAATATATTAATGAATTTTTCAATTTCACTATACGAAGTGTTGTCCAAAACTACTTTGTTTCCAGTAACTGGCCATCGAGCGATTACTTATGTGACGATATAAAATACAGATCGAGAGAGAGATTTGAATTTCGGGGGGGGGGTGACGATCCGGCAAAGTCATTACGGCAACGGCTCATAACTACATGCAAACTCGAACAATCTTTGAAATATTTTTCCCTCACTTTCAGTACACTTACCCGATGGAACGTTCTAAATTTCCACTAATTAGCTATATCGAAAGCCCTGACTATTCTTGCCAATATACTACTTTCGATTAGCCCAAGGGGTTGAATTTGAAAAAAGTTTTTCGAATTTCAAAACCTCAGTTGCCGAAATGTAGTTGCCAAATTGTCACCTCTCCTAATTCTCGCAATTCCATATCTCTATTCCAAGTAGAAAAAGTAGAGCTGGAGCAATTTTCCCCACGGGGGACCGAGCTATGAAATTCCGGGAATTCATATAATCGATGATTTTAACGTCACATGAACTACCTTCAGGAAGCTCTCAAAAAGTTCGAACAAGCGGCCATAGCACGAGATAGCCGAGAGAAAATAAAGAGAGAAGAAGACGAAAGAAGATTTGCGGAGGTACGAGAAATATTGATAAAAATAATTTGCATAAGAACAAATTACTTTTTTTATTATTGATAATATTAGACGAATGCATGGTTTATTTTTTTCTCGATTATTAAAGTCAATTCAATATGGCCTCATTTGCTGGAAGTGTACTCAAATAATTTTTTTTCAGGTTGATCAGAAGATGAATTCAATGAACGATGAGATGAATAAAATGCGATTGAGAGTGGATGAATTGGAGAGAGAAGTGAGCATTTTGGATAGTTCTTTGTAAAAAAACACAAAAAAACATTCACTTGATAAAAGACATTTAACTAGCGGGGTTGTATTGAGGTTAAATGCACTACGCTCTTTGCGTACACTACGCTCTATGCGTACACTACGCTCTATGCATAGTTCTGGGTGCGGGTTCGGTCCAGGGGGAGCTCGATAGGTGGCTCCAGGTACGGTCCAGGGAGCGCCCTGTAGCCGGCTCCAGGTTCGGTCCAGGGGGAGCTCGATAGGTGGCTCCAGGTACGGTCCAGGGGGTGCCCTGTAGCCGGCTCAAGGTTCGGTCCAGGGGGAGCTCGGTAGCCGGCACCGGGCAACATTAAATCTCGCAGTATGCTGGGGAATGTTAATCGCTACCAAGAGTACTGGCTTATTCCGGTGGAAAAGGCTCGTGAGGCAGAGAGCGATCGAAAAAAGTTGCCACTACGCCACTTCGTGGCTCCGTGGCAACTTTTTTCGATCGCTCTCTGCCTCACGAGCTTTTCACAACGGAAACGCAGTATACAGTGCGTTCAGAACTTTTAGAACATTTTCAGAGATGTTTCCTGTCATTCCCTACGCCCTCTGAATATTTTTGGAACTTTTCAAAATTTTTGATTTTTCACGTTAAAACATGTTAGAACACGTTCGGACACGTTTCCGGCATCGAAAAACACTTTTGTAGTGATCCCCTACGCTTGCTGAATCAATTTGGAACTTTTCGAATTTTTCGATTTTTCACGTTAAAACGCGTTAGAACACGTTCAGACACGTTTCGAACATCGCAAAAAACTTTTCCTGTAATCCCCTACGCTCTCTGAATCATTTTGGAACTTTTCGAAATTTTCGATTTTTCACGTTAAAACTCGGCAAAACAGGTGAAAACGTGTTTCACGGAACTCAAAAACGTGTTAGAACGGTTTCTGACACTCGCGAAAAATGCGGCAAAAGGATTGCCCGCGGCGGGGGTCGAACCTGCGTCGGTCCGATTGCTAGTCCAGCGCGTAACCCACTTGGCCATGGATTTGGTGATTTAAATTTTGTAAAATTTTAAAGCAATTCTGGTCAGTTATCATATGCAAAAGGTTCTGAGAAGATTGCGTGATTTTGAAGCGATTTATAGCGAAAAAACGAAAAAAATTGCAACGGAAGGAATAACAAAAAAAAAAACAAACAGACAGACAGACAGACAGACGTTAGCATTTTCTAATATATAGTAACAAAAGGTATCTCAAAGAAAAAATACAGTCACACGAAGAAGATTTTGATGATCAAACTTAATTAGAGAAGAAAATAAGAAGAAATGAAGTGAAATTGCAAGAAATACGGCATTTTATGAATTACTTTACAGAACATGGAGTTGACAGAAAAATTAGAAGAGTCGAATGGAAAGTACAAGAAGATACTCATGATGCTGAGAACAATGGAGAAGATAATTTTCCGTAATTTTTAATACTTGATTCTTTATCCTATTTAGGAGATTTGAATGATTTTGATTTTCTTTGCTTGATGGTGGGTCATTTAATAATGAGCGAGCAGTTGTTACGAGGAGAAATTAAGCAGCGTTCGTGTCAAAATAATTAAATTCGTATTCTGGAGATTGTCAAAGCTATTACTTTGAAGAAAAAAATGAATATTGGGAAACGTTTTCCAAAATCGAAAATAATAAACAAAAAAATAATAAAAATAAAAAATACAACAACAATCGACTTGCAAAAATATTGGGACTTGGAGATTGCACAAAGTCGATATGTTTAATTCATGAGTGAACCGAAAGTAATTTGACCACTAATTATTATTTTTTTCAGGTTTGACGCAATAAGTAAGAAGACACATCCCCATTCGCTTTTCACAATCGACTTTTCCAATTTTCAACCTTATTTTTATTGTCCGTGCAAATGCGATCACTTATTTCACTTATCTTTTCGTTTAGCATAAATAAATGGTTATTTAAATACACAGTGTGTGCTAATTGCAATTAGCTCATCTTCCGCATTGCATATATCATACGATGTAACGAGGTTCATTAAAGAAGGAGTGTGAGCTAAATGTCCCACCACGATTACCCTGCCTGGTGAAGATAGAATACTGTAAGAACGATCGTCTGACGTCTGTGATAGAGCACACTGCCTAGGCAAATGCGCGTATGCAGATGGGCAGAGATTAGCGAGAGTGCAACTCCTCTCTCCCCTTCCTCTTCCCCCAGTGGAGGAGAATGCGCACGCAAATTCGACACGAGAGAGAAAGTTGACCGATAGATTTACCTAATCGCGCACGCCATAACACGCGTGCGCGGCACTTGAACCTGATTTCCCTGAGCCCTGTAGCTTCTTTGCAAGCGAGTATTTCCGTTCGGAGGAAAGATAGACGTTCCAAATTTTGGATTTATATTATCCTTCACAGTGGTAAGCGATTAATATAATAAGTTCCCTATCCTATTTTTGCTGACACTCCTTCTTTAAGAAGATATTTGTATTCACTGGCGAACCTAATCGGAGCTCGAGCCACTCAATCTATGTTCATTACACTGATTATCCGACAGCATATTTTGTTCCCAATAATGAGCAAAAAAATAAAATGACTAATGGAAAAAGAGGAATCTAACGTCGACAAGCGACTACTCTGCCGGGACTACCGGTAAGGCTGATTGCTGTAGCGGACTACGTGTACTCTGCTATTCAGGCTTCTGGGGCACGTTGCATTGCGCAATCAAAGGATGATAGGACGTTTTGGAACCTCCCGTTTAGGAACCTTCGATTTACGCCGTTTAGGAACCCTGGTTCTGATGAGAGGTGCCATTTAGGAACCCTTGTTCTGCTGAGATGTGCCATTTAGAAACTCTTGTTCTGTAGAGAGGTGCCATTTAGAAACTCTTGTTCTGTAGAGAGGTGCCGTTTAGGAACTCTTGTTTTTTTAGTCGTTTTTAGTTTTCTAGTTTTTAGTTTCAGTTTTCTAGTTAGACGATTTCTAGTCGTTCTTCTTCTGTTGGAATTCGGTTGTGGCTAAAGTAATTATTGTCAACTAGACATTAAAGAAGGCCTCCCACGAATATTTGGTCACATAAACTGCCAACACAGTGCTATGGGGGACACTCACCCGATCACATTTCAACGCATCCGAAAATCTACCGTAATCTCTAAATCGATATATTGACGCAAAATGGCTACAAAAGAACAAATAATCGACAGGCAACGCGTGTTAGGACCAAAGATACATGCAATCGACGAAAAATGAAGTTTTCGTTAATATAATAATGTTTCCCCCTGTGGATAATATCGGTTTTCATCAAAAATATAATAGTTTTCGTAATGGAAAGCATATAAATTGCCCCTAACACGAGTGTGCGCGCTCCATTTTCGTGTCCGGTATACTGTAGTGGCTTATTGAAAATCAGGCAATGGTGATTCGTGGTACTCCGTCTTTAAAAGTAGACACAATTAATTTGAATAATATGCGCGAACGTGTTTAGGAATCGTGAGCGCCAGTAGTTACCTTTCACCTTCAATTCCATTTCAGACTACCCGGTTACCATCCGAACCAAATCAGAATCAATGCGACAACAAATGTGATGCGTCTCGTGTGGAATGAGACCAGTGGAGAGAATTTGTGAGGATTGAAGGGAAAGATGATCGAGAATTGAACTAACTCAAATAGTTCTTTGAATATTCGAAAATAAAGTTCGTTTCGCCTCAAAGAATCGGTGATACATACGTTTGATGCAAATCATTTCATCATTTTCGAGCACTTGAGTAGGCGTTGCAGTGGTCTAGATCAGCTTATCATTCTTATGAACGCTCTTACGAACTTACTATAACCATGAAACTAAATTTGACTCCTCTAACAGCGAAGAAATAAACAAGACATGTAGTTGTGCACATTGAATGAAGTAAGTGGTTCGTAGGCAAAGATACGGCGAACAATCTCAATGTTTATGGATCCTGATAAATATTGCACAAATAGCAAGCATAAAAGACTGCCATATTCAATTTTCTACTAGACCATTTATTGAAAGAGTCCAATATATGAGACGAGAATCTACAACTCAGAAGTTCACGAGAAATCAAAACGTTTATTGATACAACTGAAATTTGAGCGTATTTTTATCGTCGGGGAAGATGGAAAGTCGCAATTTGTGTGACTTCAGCGGTGTATTATCGAATCAGCGAGGATTTTTCACAGAGAGTTTGTCAGTAGTGGACTTCAAAATCAATCATAACTGAAATGCAAAAGCTGATATTTTGGTTACGGACAATGCGACGAAAAAATGCGATTCATTGAATAACAAGCACTAACCGCTCCAGCAATTTTGTGGCAGTTGAGTAGTCATTAGAAGAGGTGGAGAGGGAGCAACAGGTTTGAATCTCATAGTGAGAATTCCATTGTAAATTCCAACAATCGAATGATCATCGCAGTCGCGAGGAGATCTGAAATAATTAAAATATTGAAATTTATTTGTTGTATTTAAATGAACAACACCAATCGTTGAAAAAATGCTTACTACAGCTATGTTAGCTACGTAGAGTGAATTGTATTTTTCGGTGGCATATTTATTTGGTTATGCGTTATACAATATAAGTTATATAACTATATTATATAACTGATACTTACTTGTAGAGGAACTTGGAGAATGTCAGATTGGAAGTATTGAGAATTAGGAGGAGATTTGTGGTCGGATTGAGAATGTAAATGAAGTCTGAGTGTTGCGGGATGTAGAATGACTGAAATAATTAAATCGATAATAATAAAAACACTTTTTGTTCAAATGAAATTGACTAGAACCGTACAACGATGGAACGCACTTCCCGGAGAAATTGTGAATAGTTCACCAAATGTCTTCCGATCTCATATCTTGAACTTGCCGTCTATCTCTTTCACGTCAGAGTCTCTCTTACGACTCTGATTTGCCCTGCCCCGCTGTACCCCCTTCCCTTAATCCTGCCTCACCCTCTCCCAAAACAGCCGAATCGTCTGGAGACGACGGACCTCTGCCAACTACTATAACGACGATCAACGACACATTTACGAAGCTAATACCCATCTGGCGGAATAAATTGTAAATAGTAATTGTAAATTGTAAATTGTAAATTATAAACTCACCATTTTTATTCCGTCGATTAGCGGA
Source organism: Pristionchus fissidentatus (assembly GCA_036245785.1). Taxonomy (NCBI): domain Eukaryota; kingdom Metazoa; phylum Nematoda; class Chromadorea; order Rhabditida; family Neodiplogasteridae; genus Pristionchus; species Pristionchus fissidentatus. The sequence goes on from BTSY01000004.1 coordinate 40,649,659, forward strand.
CTTTCTACTCTAATCACTTTCTCATTCACTTTTTCCACTACAGCCGAATCATTCTCTCGGAAGAGATACAGTATGCCTCTGAATAATCATTATTACATACTATTACGAGGTATACTGTAAGTGTCACCTGTGGATGCAACAATTAAATTTCCGTAGATCATTGACTTCAGATATGTCGAACATTTCTCCACCATTTTCAGCAAGCTTTTCTTTGAATCGATAAATGGACAATGCTTTGGAAAACTCGACAGTGTAAAATGGTTGATTAGGAAGAAGTGATATGTTCGATGTCTTTTCCTGAGAGAGCAAGAGTAATATTCTAGACCGTGTTTGCATCGCACATCCAGATTATTTAATGCAATAATATCACACCTCGTTTATCTTCTCGAACATAATCTGGTCGTTTACAAGAGACGCACTGAAGAACTCGATATTCTAAAATGATAAAATATATTAAAGATAGAGAAAATAATATCATTATATTTCACCTTTCCACGAACAGAAGAGAAGTATGCAACATTTCCGATGATTCCTTTGAAGGAACAATCAAAGTCTCCATCCAACAAAGACAAATCAGCGTAGATTTTATCCCCACTGAAATTTCATTGTTTTAAATTTTTTTAGTATTTTCGTGAGCAAAGTGTTAAAAAGGAGGAAAGTTCTCACTTGACATTTGTGAAGAGCTTTCGTGGTTTGCAGTTGTCGTAATAAAACAGGGATCCTGAATTTAAAAAAAAAAATTGAATCAATCAGTTATTGCCCACTTTATTTCTATATTCGAACTATCTGGCACATCTGTACTATATACGATATACGAACTATTTGGTTGTTGGTACAAGCCAATGGTTCCTTTGTTTCGAAAAATTAATATTTTGACAGTTTAGGTAAAAGTTTTTTTTCTAGTTAAAAGTCTTAACAAGCTTACCATTTTCGGTTTCGAAACAGATCAAATCCTCCCTGAGAATTTCCTTTTTGGCGAATGGGAGAATGCGTTGTTGCAAAGAATCAATCTGATAAAAATGAGATTAATTTATATTTTAAATCGCCTGAAAACCTCATTTAGTCGTTTCTCCATTTCCTCCAATTTCAAGTTCAATTCATCCATTTCTTCACTCAGTGTCTTATTTTCCCTCTCTGATTGGAATGCTGCTTCAGCATATTTTGCAAGTTCCGCGCACACCTCAAAAGTGTTACGATTAAAGATTTCAGGCCCCGCGGGTTCGACATCTTTTTGCTATATTTTTGGAAAGTTGTGCGACTGCAGGAAATATTTTTTTCCGTCAAATAATGCATGTGACGCATAATCATATGCACATCAATTTGCTGCCCTATTTAAAATTTTATCAAATACATCCGGGTACTGCGGTCCCGAAAGCCATTGATCAGATAGTTTTATTTTTTTTAATTTTTAAATTTTATCATTATAATTTTTAAATTTTATCATTGATAACCAAAAGGAAGCAGTGTGATTCAGGGATACCTGATGAAAATACTCATTGGACTATAGAATCGAGAATTTACCAGGGTCAGAAATTCTGGTATGATACCAATAAACAATCATCTAGCAAACAAACAGCGACCGATTTGCGACTCGGCATTTATCGTCCCAAATCGTACAGAATTTTAAACTTCGGAAGGATAATTTTGTTACTTTCGTTTCTCCCCTACTAGGTAATCGAAATGTCTTTCTGTTGTTGTGATGGTTTTCCCCTTTTTTTCGCTATGATTCGCTTCAAATTTTAGAAATTTTCTCAGATCCTTTTGCATATGATAGGCTACGACAAAACACATCGAAACTTATATTTGATTAATTGCATGGCCAGGTCGGTAGCGAGCTCGGATTGAAATCCGAGGGTCTCACGTTCGATCCCCGCCGCCGGTTTTGCCGCATTTTTTGCAAGTGCCGAATGTGGCCCAATACCCTTTTTGAGTAACTAGAAACGTGTTTGAAAATCTTTTGCCGAGTTTCAAAGTGAATTATCGATTGATTTCACTTGATTTCATGAAATTTTGGTACATTTCGTTGCAAATCATTCCACAGGTCGGAAAACTCTACATGCAGTGGTTTGGAATGAGAGAACGAGTTAACTCTCTCTCTCACATTGGCACACTCTCTCTCCTCTGACCCCTTCCTGGAGGACTGGAATTATGCAGTGGAGAGCGTAGCAAACCATTCAACACGCCGATAAATCTTACAGGAAGGGATTTAGAATACAAGAGCGAGTGAAATCGAGAGGGACTCTCTCACTTTCGCACGCTCTCTCTCTCTCACCCTTGACCCCTTTTTGGAGGCTCGGAATCATGTATCGGGAAGCATTATAAATCGCTTCTCGGATCCTTTTGCATACACATACCCAGCATAAAATATTTCAAAATGTAAATACAAATATTCGCTTATTTTATGGCCAAGTGGATAGACTTTAAATCCAAGACCCCCAGGTTCGACACCCGCCGCTAGCAAACACTTTGCCGCATTTTTCGCAAGTGCCAGAAGCCCTTATCACAGATCTTCAGAAACGGTGTAGGGAAAAGTGGCCCATGTGCAGCAAAAAATATTTTATCTCTTCAATTTCCAAGAAATTGTGTAAACTTAATCAACTAATTATGGACATTTTTTTTATGAACTTCATTTTTCGAAATTTGCATTTTATCGATTTTTTGATCTACCACTTTGGAAGGTCATATCTCGGTCAGATCGAAATATTTTTGCACATATTTTTTTCCAATCTATAGCCCTGAGGTAGATCTACATTTTTCTCCATTAGGTACCTTGTCTAAATTTCATGGTTTCGAAGATATAATTGAAAAATCGATTTTTGGCACATATAATTATCTTTTTCTCAAAATAATTCTCTAAAGTACCTCGGTTTTAAGCCGATCTGTGATCGAATGGTTCCCACGAAGGAAAAGACGAAGAGGACGACCAACGACAAGATGGGGCGACAAATTTCGAAAAACGATCGGACCGGACTTTCTGAGTGAAGCAAGGAGCAGCAACGGGAACGCCATGCACATCAGAGCTCTCAACTGAACTTCCTTAAATCCTCAATCGAGGATGAAGACCCAATTGAACTCTTGATAAATGTGTTCAAACTGAAACTGAACCTCGGTTTTCTTGCAGAATCAGATTCCCCGTATCGAGTTTATCATTATTACATATTTCATATCGTCTATCTCTGTGACGTTTTTGCTGTGCTCAGTAGGGAGATCCCGGACTTGTACTTTTTTGTGCATGAAAAACGTTTCATCTCATAACTTCCTTCAACATTGCCGTACAATGCTGCGGAGGGAATTTAATGAAAGCTCTCTAAGAGCCGAATAATTTGTTCTAACATACTCGAATCGTTCCGGTTGACCATTTTCTAGTTATAACAGACATTCCTCGAAGTATCGAGTCAACGCCAATTTTAAATAAGTTCCGACTTAGAATCTCACAAAACATTTATTTTGATTTATTTTGAATTAATAATGTTTTGTTTCTACATTCTCTTCATTAATTGATGGATGCGCATATTTCAAGTGATATCAAACTTCCTCCCCCTTCTCTTTTTGATCGATTGTGCGATGAGTAAGCCGTTTTTGTGTGTTCTCTCCCTTTTCATTCACCACGTCTCTTGCGATTAGCGACGACGAGAGATAACACGTGGCATTTTTTCGGGTTTAGCGATTTTTTTCGACTTCAGATTATGAAGCAACTAGAAAGTGGTCAACAGCAAAGTTGTTTAGAATAATATTCTGCAAATTTTAAGCCAAACGCCATCATCGTAGCTGAGATACATCAAAACCGGGTCCGGAGCCGGCATTTTCCTAAAACCCGGTTTTGGGCCAAATGAACCATATCAGAATTATCAGCGTCCCCAACTACCTTTGCTATAATTATATCATCAAAATTGGGCAAACTTTTGCAAATTGTGCGCGAGGGGGGTCGGATTCCTGCAATCTCTCAAAAAACGTGTCATAACTAGAAAATGGTCAACCGGAACGATTCGAGTATGTTAGAACAAATTATTCGGCTCTTGGTGAGCTTTCATTAAATTCCCTCCGCAGCATTGTACGGCAATGTTGAAGGAAGTTATGAGATGAAACGTTTTTCATGCACAAAAAAGTAAAAAAAAAGTAAGTCCGGGATCTCCCTACTGAGCACAGCAAAAACGTCACAGAGATAGACGATATGAAATATGCAATAATGATAAACTCGATACGGGGAATCTGATTCTGCAAGAAAACCGAGGTACTTTAGAGAATTATTTTGAGAAAAAGATAATTATATGTGCCAAAAATCGATTTTTCAATTATATTTTCGAAACCATGAAATTTAGACAAGGTACCTAATGGAGAAAAATGTAGATCTACCTCAGGGCTATAGATTGGAAAAAAATATGTGCAAAAATATTTCGATCTGACCGAGATATGACCTTCCAAAGTGGTAGATCAAAAAATCGATAAAATGCAAATTTCGAAAAATGAAGTTCATAAAAAAATTTCTTCTATTTACTATCATCACTATATTAAGTTGCATCCAAATCGGTGACATAATTTTTTTTTTGCTACCAGTGTTCCTACGCCGTCTCAGAATATCTGTGTTATATCACGTTCTTGAGTGACGTGAAACACGTGTTGACCTGTTTTGCGGAGTTTTATCTTGAAAAATCGAAAGTTTTGAAAATTTCCCAATTGATTCTTAGAGCGTGGGGGATAATAGGAAAAGTGTTTTGCAATATCGAAAACGTGTGTGAATGTGTTCTAACACATTTTAACGTGAAAATCAAAAATTTCCAATTGATTCGCACAGGGATCACAGGAGTGTTTTGCGAGGTCGGAAACGTGTCTAAACGTATTCTATTTGAATGCACTGCATCTTGCGTTTCCGTTGAGAAAGGCTCGTGAGGCTGAGAGGGATCGAAAAAAGTTGCCACGAAGTGGCGTAGTTGCAACTTTTTTCGATCGTTCTCAGCCTCACGAGCCTTTTGCAGCGACCAGTACTCTTTATGGAGATTTACATTCCCCAACATACTAAGCTTCCCCTGGACCGTACTTGGTGCCGGCTACCGAGCTCCCTCTCAACTAGTGTGGTGCAATTATTTTGCGAACGATCGAGATCGCAACCGGTCTTTCTAAATGAACTCGGCCTAAATGATCGATCACTTTGGAGGGAAAAACGATCGATCGTTTAGCCAGACAATGGCGATCGATCGCCAAAACCGAACTAGTTCGTTTATCGTCGGTCACTCAGAAGATGACCTGTAATGAACAGAATTGGACCTTTGAAAGATGTAAATACACTATATCGCAGGCGCTTATTTGCATGATATAGGCCTACAGAATTATGTTCAAAACAGGTCATCTTCTAACTGACCCAAGATAAACGAACTAGATAGTTCGTTTTTGGCGATCGATCGCCATTGTCTGGCTAAACGGTCGATCGTTTATCCGATCGATCGTTTTTCCCTCCAAAGTGATCGATCATTTAGGCCGAGTTCATTTAGCACGACCGGTAACGAATGAATCGGAGTTCGAGTTCACTTAGTTCGAGTTCGTTTGCACCAACTGTATTTGAAGCAGGCTATCGAGGTCCCTCAGGAACGAACCTTACGTAGGGTACGGAGCACCCTCTGGACTGAACCTGGAGCAGGCTACCGAGCTCCCCTGAACCGAACCTGGAGCAAGCTACCGAGTTCCCCTGGACAGAATCTGGAGTAAGCTGCCTAAATCCCCCTGGAACTAACCTGCACTCAGAACTATGCATAGAGCGTAGGGTATTTAACCTCAACACATCCCGACTAGTTCACCCTACTAGAAAGAATTTCGTCAATGCACTTCGATACAATGGTTGTAAAATGTTTTAAAGAAGGCCTCCCACGAATATTTGGTCACATAGACTGCCAACGTAGTGATGTTGGGCGCGCTCACCCGAGCACATTGCAACGCATCCGAAATTCTACCGTAATCTATAAATCAATATACTGGCGCTCAAATGGCCGCAAAGGTACCAAGAATCGACAGGCAACGCGTGCTAGGGCCAGAAAATAGGAAAATGAAAGGAGGAAAATGAAGCTGCCAACGATATAATTATGTTTCCCCCCTATGGATAATATCGGTTTTTATCTAAAATTTAATAATTTTCGCAAGGGAATGCCTAGAAATTGCACCTAACGATAGTGTGCGCGCTCCATATTTTTCGATATCCAAATATAGTACACCTGAAAAATGCGACCAAAAATGGAGCGCGCACACTATCATTAGTGGCAATTTCTAAGCATTCCCTTTCGAAAACTATTATATTTTAAATGAAAACCGATATTATCCATAGGGGGAAACATAATTATATCGTTGGCAGATTCATTTTCCTATCTTCTGGTCCTAGCACGCGTTGCCTGTCGATTCTTGGTACCTTTGTGGCCATTTGAGCGCCAACATATCGCTTTATAGACTACGGTAGAATTTCGGATGCGTTGCAATGTGCTCGGGTGAACGCCCCCAACAACTTTCTACGTTGGCAGTCTATGTGACCAAATATTCGTGGGAGGCCTTCTTTAAGACTTACCATATCCATGTCATTTCCCATTTCCAAATTTCTCTCTTGAAATTCGTCGTTTTCTCTTGAGATCTCGTTCTTCTCCTTGATCAGCTTAAACAGGCTTTGCTCGTTTGATAAAATCATCAAATATTAACTCTTATTTTATTGTAATATACTATGTAACGTGCATTACCTACTGCAGTACTGCACTGCCTCTATCCACCAAAAGATCGGCGTATCTAGCTCCAAAGTGATTCAAGAGCTTGGGATGTTTTCCAGCAATTCTCTCGTGAGAGGCATGATATCGAGTATTCTATGAGTACTTTTCCACTCAAAAAATGGCGGAAATAAAAACAATTGAAAGTCGTTAAAGAGAAGTCAGTTTACATGTAATCCTTCGGGATGCTTTTGCATTCTTTCAATGCACTTCACTACAATGGTTGTAAAATGTTTTAAGACTTACCATATCCATGTCATTTCCCATTTCCAAATTTCTCTCTTTCAATTCGTCGTTTTCTCTTGAGATCTCGTTCTTCTCCTTGATCAGCTTAAACAGGCTTTGCTCGTTTGATAAAATCATTGAATATTAACTCTTATTTTATTGTAATATACTATGTAACGTGCATTGCCTACTGCAGTACTGCACTGCCTCTATCCACCAAAAGATCGGCGTATCTAGCTCCAAAGTGATTCAAGAGCATGGGAGGTTTTCCAGCAATTCTCTCGTGAGAGGCATGATATCGAGTATTCTATGAGTTCTTTTCCACTCAAAAAAATGGCGGAAATAAAAACAATTGAAAGTCGTTAAAGAGAAGTCAGTTTACATGTATTCCTTCGGGATGCTTTTGCATTCTTTCAATGCACTTCACTACAATGGTTGATAAAATGTTTTAAGACTTACCATCTCCATATTTTTTCCCATTTCCAAATTTCTCTCTTCCAATTCGTCGTTTTCTCTTGAGATCTCGTTCTTCTCCTTGATCAGCTTAAACAGACTTTGCTCGTTTAAAAATCATTGAATATCAACTCTTATTTTATTGCAATATACTATGTAACATATCTTAGCTTTGTATTAGGGTTCGCACATTGTTATTTCTTGCCAAGAAATGTCATTTTAATTATTTACTTTCCGATAGGTGTTCTTTCGAGAAACGATTTCCAAGCTCGATATCTCCTCAACTTTTAGCATCGATTGATGGTACTAAAGTTATTGTAGACTGATAAAATATACTACTTCTTGAAATTGACAATTTCTTGCCATGCGTAGGGGCCACAAGGTGGTCAGTGAATTGACTAAATGGGGTGAAATTTAGTGTCAACATGTCTGATTAAGACAAATCTTTTGAATTTAGGTCGATATCTTATCTCTGAGCCGAGCTACACCTCCAAAACCACGCGCGCTTCGACTGTTGTGAGAGGGGGAAAAGTCGCGAAGAGGAGAGGGGGAGGCGGAGCCTATTCGCACATCTTTCTCGGGAGCATAGCTCAGCTGATAGGAGACATTTTGAAGGAATGTCAAAACAAAATAGTTTATGAAAATGTGGAGAGTGCAACGGCATCTGAATTATGACGATTGCGATAGTTCACGCGCGGTGAGAGGACAAGAGCATAGAGCGCGAATTAGGAGTGCTAGCGTTCGTGGCCTTAACAAAGTGGGTGTGTTCTAGCATTACCAGCCGAGTGACTCCAGTTCGAATCCTATCAGTTTCTAAAAGTTTTGCATGTCCGCAGGATAAACACAGTAAGTCGGAATTATGAATGGCTCGGAACAATTCTTTTGTATAAGGCGGCACAATTCATGGGCATAAATAATTGAATGTTTATTTGTCCTACGAGTTGTTATGAGGCCAAAAGCCCCTGTATCCCTGTGTATCCCTGAGGCGGAACTTTGTACAGTGGTGGCCAATATTATATGACATTCATCTCTTTTGCTTTTTTCTCACCTTAAACTCAACGAATCTTTCTGAAATTTTGGCATGATCAATTATTTGTGATTCTGCACGATAATATCTAATTGCTATCTTGCGACCTTGGCTGTACGACAACTTGCTGAGAAGTGGTTGTATTGCTGCAAACTCGCTTTTCAACATTTGCCATTGGCTAAATTCGGAATAACAAGACACGCACAACTTAGGTAGCCTATCGTGAAGAACAACTCTTGGGCTATCGAATTCACTTTTTGGATAAGACCTTAGCTGTCGCACAAACTGTGCTGCACGTGCTGCAGTTGCTGCACTTTTCTGAGATCTCACCGGCATAACTTTCTTTAACAACGAGGAATCAGGCTCAACCATGTAGGTTATTACCGTGGAGACATAGTACATTCACTATGCAAGTATGGACCGGATACTGCTTACTTTAGAAATTGCAGCAAGATTACGTCATTTTTGCAGCACGTTTTTTTAGCCGTGCAGCACTCTTGCTGCAGATGTTCGCTAGACTTGCCACTATGATGGGAGGTTCTAGAACTCTTGGGCAAATCGTAGGCCAAATTTTATGAATTTTGAGCACTTCTCAGCTTCACTGGATTCGTTTGAAGACAGACAAAACACGTTGAAAATGCCATTTCTTGCCGATTTTGCCCGAATTTCACCAATTTTGTCAACATTCATGACCCCGTAGTGAAGTCACCAATAACTCAATCACCGCAAAATTGCACATGAGCTATCTTTAGGTGTCCCAGAACCTCCTATGTTACTGTCAGTTCTAGCGAACATCTGCAGCAAGAGTGCTGCACGGCTACAAAAGCGTGCTGCGAAAATGACGTAATCTTGCTGCAAGTTCTAAAGTAAGCAGTATCCCGTCCATACTTGCATAGTGGATGTACTATGTCTCCACGGTAATAACCTACATGGTTGAGCCTGATTCCTCGTTGTTAAAGAAAGTTATGCCGGTGAGATCTCAGAAAAGTGCAGCAACTGCAGCACGTGCAGCACAGTTTGTGCGACAGCTAAGGTGTTATCCAAAAAGTGAATTCGATAGCCCAAGAGTTGTTCTTCACGATAGGCTACCTAATAGGGTGGCCTAATCCGGGCCAGCCCGGGACCGGGACCAAAAACGGTACCGGTCCCGTTTTCGGTCCCGGTCCCGGTACCGGTCCCGCACGGGTCCAAAAATCCATTTCGGTTCCGTTTGGTCCCGCTGGTCCCGCGGGACCGGGGAAGGAAAACTACAACACAGTAAGAGGAATCGCATTCGAATAGTGTTTATTTACATGCAATATCACTAGCAAGTGCTGCAAAACTAATATTTCTACTTAATGAAGAATTTTTATGAAAAATTATTTTTTCGAAAAAAAATTATTTTTTTTTAAAAAAAATTGTTTTCCAAAATTTTATGGAAATGTGTTTAGAAGGATCCCTTGTTGCCGAAAGGCTATTTCACTTTCACAAAACACTTATCCGGGCTCAAATACTCCATTTTTAAATTAATCTTACAGTGGTCCCGCGGGACCGGACCTGCGGGACCGGCAGTGGACCCGTGGGACCGTTTTGGTCCCGCGGGTCCCGGGACCAAACGGGACCGCACTCTCGCTTTTTGAGTCGGGACCGCGGAATTCGGACCCGGATTAGGCCACCCTACTACCTAAGTTGTGCGTGTCTTGTTATTCCGAATTTAGCCAATGATGTTGAAAAGCGAGTTTGCAGCAATACAACCACTTCTGAGCAAGTTGTCGTACAGCCAAGGTCGCAAGATAGCAATTAGATATTATCGTGCAGAATCACAAATAATTGATCATGCCAAAATTTCAGAAAGATTCGTTGAGTTTAAGGTGAGAAAAAGGCAAAAGAGATGAATGTCATATAATATTGGCCACCACTGTAAGTACACTAGAATGGTCTAAACTCACTACTCGGCAACGTCTCGGTCCGAATTTGATCTACTCAGAGTTGGTCGATTAAGTTCCGCCTCAGACCCATAACAGAACTTCTCCATAGCTATCGAATAAGCCTCTGATTGTGCAAATTGATTGAGAACCACCGTTATCACGCCTCTCACGAGAGGGTCGACTCACTAGTGAACAAATTCTAGCACTGACCCTGTATTTCGAAATCGCGTTTTCGACGTTTTCGGTTGCCAATAGACCCAACTAAGATCCCAGTGAACTATTATGCCACAGAAGTCATTCCCCGAATTTATACAGCTACTGTTCTGTGCAGGTTGCAAACTTTGAGACGCTTTTTCAACGGTTCTTTGAAGTTTCTGTGAAAACTTTTTGCTTGGAGCTAATGTTGATTTTCAATGATCTTTCGACCCATTTTATTTATTTTGTGATTATCATCGAACTTTGCATATTGTTCATTTTTGTTAATTTTCCAGAAAACTGCTCGAAAAGTCAAAAATGTATTCCAATAGGAAGCCGCGGATGGTGATAAGGATTCGAATGATATATTTACGCTCTCATAACTCGGGAGGTAAGGTGGTGAAACGAATGAAAACATGAAAAAATGGGGAAAGAAGCTCGACAAAAGAGATAATACCGAGTCATTCACCGCGATTGAGGAGAATGAACCGGTGAAGAACAAAGGAAATCCTCAGTGAAATTATCAATTGGATGTTTTCCTAATATTGTCAGATGTTAGACGCATAGGAAAAATCATGATTTTTAAATATTCCCATTTTTATAGAGGAGGTACACAAACATCTCCTCTATCGAATTGCGTTTCCAGAATTTTTTTTAAAGTCTCGTCGGTGGATGAATGGCAATGTGAGACGATCCTTATAGTCGAATAAGAAATGGCGAAAGGTCTGTCCGTTAGGATCTCGTGCGAAACAGGGAATGCGAATCGCTTCAATATTCACTCATGAATTTCGTGTACCTGGTCTGTACCTCATAGATCTATTTTGATTTTTTTCTATAAATAGACCGGTAAAAAAAGGATTTCAATATTACTCAAGGAGTGCGATGTTACGTGTTATGAGTACTCGCTGATACACAAAGGGATCTTACTTTGTGATGTTTGTGTGTTGTACCTGGTCGTGTACCTGTTGTACCCGGGTACACTCCTAGGAGTGCACCCGGGTACAGGAGGTAAGAAAGTCTAGAGCAGATACAAATTTAGATACACAGTGAACTCGGCCACGATATCAGCACGATTTCATTAGATACACAGTGAACTCGGCCACGATATCAGCACGATTTCATTAGATACACAGTGAACTCGGCCACGATATCAGCACGATTTCATCATTCCTGAGAAATGCGGCAATGAAGAGCGGTCGCTTTTGCAAATAGTCCTGCCATTTTCGTTAAAGTTAAAATTACACGCCGCTTTTGTGCGCGTTATACCGTTACTTCACAAAAAAGCGCGCGCGGAGTCATAAATTATGGTAATTTGTGATAAAAAGTCATAAACTGCTGCAGCTCGGCTATTCGGGCACCAATACCTTCAAATTTGTGGCATGTGATAGCTGTCATTGTATCCTTGAAAATTGTCTTTTTAAAAAAATGAATATAATTACAAAATAATGAAGGAATACGATAATGAGCTTTCAATCCTCATTCAGCTGCTCTTGATGCGGGAAGCGTGGTGTGTGGTGTGCTCATCGTGGATACGGTAAGACAATTGTGCAAACCTCCTGGCACTTTGCCAATTCCTCGGCAGTTGGCCGCAAACCACTTTCCCTCGTTTTCTTTCTTTTTACGCCCGTAATAGTTCGTCTGACTAAATATTTTCTGTTTGTACATGGAGCTGGTCCTCCGTAGTTCCCATTTCGAAGTGGTTCACGTCCCTGCTAACTCAATTTAGCACGGAATCGACGTTCCAACTTGTGACTTAGGCGTATAGGTCGATCGAAACTTGTTCCCTGCTCGTTGATCTACTGTTTCCCGCCTCTCCCTGCTTCCCATCCCTTTCCCCCCTCCCCTGCTATGTTACTTCGTGTTTTTTTGCTTCTTTTCATGCTTTCCTCTCCCATTTACCGTTGTTCCAAACTCCACAATTTCAGCTCCTACAACGGTCGCGCGGCTTCGGTGCGGCTCCGCAGCAAATGGAGGAATTTAATGAATCAGATGGGTCCTTTTTTACAAGGACCGTTATGAAAATGATATAGTCAGTGTCTGCTTGTGGATAGTTTCAGGCTCGCCCCCGGTGCTCTGCCTCCTGCTTGGTTCTCCTTTGCCTCTCTGGCCCCTTCGCTCCCTCGCAGGCGTTCGCCTCCCAGTGCGGCTCTTACAAATGTGTGTTGTTATTTTTTTCTATTGAGTAGGGATGACGCAATCAATGTTTATCGAGGATATTTAATTAGAATCGTTCGATATGGATACTAAAACTACTCTTTCTTGATTCTCTTTCCGAAAATGTGAGGACCGGGGTCTGAATCGGAGTCATTCGAGGATTCATCCACTCTAGCTCCTAGGAATGCGTTCGATGGGGAATTGGTTGATGTTGAATGATTGTGATAGCTTAGATAAGGATTGGGGACGTAATGAGAAGTAGAAGGATAATGATATGGTGCAGGAATCGCGTGCGACGTGGTAGAGAATGAATAGGCCGAAACAGGCGCAGAACTAGCAATAGTGGATACAGGGGCGGGTGCGGTAAAAGAGGGGTAGGTCACAACTGGCTGAATCGTGGTGACTCCAGACATTGGGATCGTATTCAAACGCGTGGCGGATACGGTAACGAGCGAGTACGACATAGTCGAAAGAGTGATGGGTGCCGTAGAGTAGGGATCGGTCACAACTGACTGACTAAGGCTTACGGTCGACAATGGGAATAGAGAATTCGGGATGGAGCGGGGTACGGTAGAGCAAGGGTAGGTCAGAACAGGTTGGCAATTGGACACGGAAGACACTGGGAATACAGTAGTCGAGAAAGAGCGCGGTACGGTAACGGGTGGAATCGATATGGTAGAGGGAGGGCTGGGTACGGTAGAGCAAGGGTAGGCCAGAACAGGTTGGCAATTGGACACGGAAGACACTGGGAATACAGTATTCGGGATGGAGCGGGGTACGGTAACGGGTGGAATCGATATGGTAGAGCGAGGACTGGGTACGGTAGAGCAAGGGTACGTCACAACGGGATGGCTATTGGATACGGTAAGCAATGGTGATACAGTAGTGGAGATAGAGCGGGGTACGGTGACGGGTGGGTACAACATAGTCGATACGGCACTTTGGGTAGGTCACAACTGGCGTGGTATAACTAGTCGTGAATGGGCAGTCCTCCCCGATCAACAATTTGCTGCAGTTTGGTCTGCATGTGTGTGATGAGGGTTTGGCACAGCGGGACAGTGACCTTTTCGGCCCAGAATTTTTTGACGGCCTCTTCGAGTTCCGAAGTGCCAGTCATCCTCTCGGCATTCACACACTTCTTCATTATAGCCCATACAGATTCCACGGGATTGAGATCCGGGCTCTCCGGTGGCCAGAGCTCGGTCTGGAAGTGGTTAGTTATTGAGCCAATTTTTTCGATTGATATTAGTACCCATGCAGCATCTAATGCAGCATGGGTGGGGCACCGCGCATTTGGGTGATCGCTTCGAGGGGACATGCTGCAGAAATTAAAAATGGACAAAATTGAGAGATTTTAATCGTTTTTTTACGGCATTGGCTCTTCTGGTATCGGGGCACCTTGCAAAAATCATGGGGTGCATACTGCCCAGCTAAGGTACGCAGTAAAAAGTATTGATTCTTTGGTAACGTTTTATTGATGTTCCTACCGGGATGCCTTCATTTCTCAGATATCTCTTGGTTGATTTGGATACGTGTCCGGGTGCTGAATCTTGTACCAATATCCCGATTGGACCATATACTCTTCTTAAAATAGCATATAAGTATTCATGATTTCACATTTCAATGCCTGTTATAGTTTCCTGTGGGGTTTCGGGGTGAGAGAAACAATAAAAAAATATGGAGAGAGCGGCTTTTACACACTCTCTCACCGCCCAACCCCTTTCTGGAGGTGTGGTTAATCTAATTGTTGACTCATATTTGGTTTGTTTCGATATCGATTAAGAATGAAGTAAATTATTGGGACACACTTCCTCCATTCCACATAATTCGCATCGAGAATAGACTGGTAGGTAGCCGAGTCGACTCTTGCCGCATCATCTCCAGTGAGAATCACGAGATCGGATGCACCGCGCCACGATATCGATCCCCATACAAGTAGCTTGAAATAAATAAGGTTTCGAAGTACCCTGTGCATGCATTGAAACACACCTTCACTGGGTACTTCGGAGCACTTTGAACTGCATGAGATCTGTCACGAACATATATCGTTTTAGACGTTTTCTCAAGATATATCCAACTCTCATCGGAGAAAGAATGGGTCAAAAATTGTTCATGACTATCGAGAGCTCTCTGGCAGTAGTCAACACGGACTAATCGGTTGGCCAGTCGGACCATGTGCCCATAACGAAGCCGAAACTTCCGAAACCCAAGCTCTTCTCGCCAGGTATTCACTACGTGTCCCGTCACCTGCAACCATAGGTATGCAAGCCTGAGGCGGGCTATGTTTTCACGCTGCATTGGGTTGGCCAAACTCAAAGTGGTCTACAGCAAAGAGCGAGTCAATTAGCTAAATTTCTAAAATCCGTGACGTCCCATGAAGAATTTAAAATGTTTTATTTTTAGTCTGTTACACTTGAAACGGATCAATTATCACATTTTGGTGCTTGCAAAATACATCTTGCGCCAAAATGTGGAAAAAAAAAATTTTCAAAATTTTTTTATTTTCAAAAATATTTTCGAAAATATTTTTGTGAATATTTTTACTCAATTTTGTGTTTAGCTGAAAGCCCATGTCCGATTACATCAGAAAAATCTTCAGACGTTTGGTAAAAATCTGCAGCAGGGATATTAAACTAGGCGCAAATCCGAAATGATGTCTGAGTTTGTTTCCTGGAACATACCTTTTGGTCTATGAGCTGGAGAGAGACTCGAGAGCGGGGCCATAAAAGGTTGATGATTTGTTTTCGCCACCCTCCTGTAGACCACTTTGGGTTTGGCCGAACGAACCCCAACCCCATTTTCAGCTATGACCATAGTTGTACGCTGCCCCACGTAGGGCAGCGTGCAAGTACACTGCCACAAGAGTTGCCCGTTCGGTGTCGGGTTTACAGACTACCCTCTGGCTGTTTCGATCATAAATCGACAGAGGGGAAAGACGGTTGGTCAAATGTCGTTTTACAGAATACGGATCGTTTTAGGGAGAGAGGAGAGACAGCGCTTTCACTGTGGAAAGGGAAAGATTTTTCTTCCAAAACGTCCCGCCGTCTGTAAAACCACATTCTTCCGAACCGGAAATCCTAACACCCACACTGTGTACAGTTCAACAAAAAAATTAACAAAATATTTCTATAGATAAATTATTGAATTCCGATAGATTATGGTAGGTGGTAAGTTATCGAATCCCGGTGGGCTACGGTAGGAGTACTCACTCGCAGATTCGTCTCCGTTTCGATCACTTTCTTGATGCGATCTACCGTAATCGTTCCGTCTTTCACGTACAACTTCTCGATCAATTCCCTCACTGTGGGGTGCAGATCCTTGGGTACAGAGGAGGGAGAGTAACACTTGGGGACCCGCTCCTTACGGTTGAGTTGGCGCCGCACTGCTGATTCACTCAGCTTGATCTCTTTCCTCGTCGAAAGCATCTCAGAGATCTCCTTGCACGTCAATCCGTCATCTCGCCATTGGTTCACAGAGTCACGGGGATGGTACTCCGTGGCCATCCTAAACTTAGCACAGGTAAAGATCAAATATCAATACAAAAAAGCAAAGATCAAATATCATGACGAAAGATCAAAGATCGATACAAAAGATCAAAAATCAATAGGAAAGAGCAGAGATCAACACGAACGATAAAATATCATAATGTATCATGACAATGTTTGAACGAAGACAACTGTTTGGTCTGTGTTTGCATGCACTGTCTCCACTCGTAGTATGTAAATACGATTATTTGCATCATCTCGTGTCTCTTTCCTTCATTTGCACCGTTACGTGTCTCTTTCCTTTCTCTCATTCTACGATTACTATTCGTATCGTTTCCGTTTTTTTTGTCTAATTACTTATGTCGATATATTTTAAACATGCAATCGATAATTTTTGAAGTGTCAGATGTGGTGGCTTGTTCTGGTCCAATCGTCAACTGGCGATGAGTGGCTAGTAATCGATAAAGACCTTATTCGCGGCGTTGCGCGTGTCGGAACGTCGATTACCGTGATGGATCCTTCCAAGGACCCAGCTCTGGAACGTCCCGGAGTACTCAAGTACAACGACAGAGGGAAGAAAAGCGTCGAGAAGGAACGACTTCGAAGACAGCAGCCCGGCACCATTACTCCCCCTCCTCAGAGGAAGCAAAGGGTGTGTATTTTCAATTTATATTATTATGAGTTTTGACCATTGGTTTTGATCTCCACCAGGGCTGTGCAAAAACATTTCACTCACTCGCAAGCTCTCTAGCCTCTCTCTAATCGTTCTCTCTAACCGGCGAGAGAGTTTGCGAAATCAGGAGTGCGGGAAATCTTTGCAAGGCTCGGGTCTCCACGCTTGAGGCTCCATCCATGGATAGGTCCCCGTGCCCCAAAGGATTTCTTTGGGGCACGGGTTTGCACCACATATTTTGCTTACTCGAGTTCTACCTCCTACAAAAATCCTGAGATGATTTGATAATTTTCGTATTTTGGTAATACGGTAGGCTACTGTACTGTAGATGGGGGTGCGGAATGCCCCACACACTTTGCTTACTCGAGAGATATCTTCTATAAAAAAATCCCGTGCCGATCGTTACACTTTTCCAAATCCGTCTTACGGTATGGTTACTGTAGCCGAGTGTTCGGTAGGATGATTACGGTATCCCCCAGGCAATGACAACTCCGAGGTCTACCTCATGCTACATACAAAGGGCCTGTATTCTCAATTTCGTATTTCCGGGTAATGGTGGGTCACGGCAGTCTGATGTCGCTGCGGGATCCCGGCGGTGAGGTTACATTATGCCACTTTGACTTTGGTGAAACCAACCCAAAACCCTCTACATGACAGCCCCGTCGGGGGCCCCCGTGCCCCAAAGAGAGCCTCCACATCTGGAGAGCCATTGTTTTGACTCTTGTATTTTAGATTAGCCTCGTAACCGCTCCTGCTGCATCGTCTACTTCCTCACCACCAACGCCCCTGAATAATGTGGCTCCTTCCACGAGTACGTTAGGGCTCCCTCCCACTACCTCCCTAGGAATCCCTCCCAATACTGTAGGCATCCCTCCCACTACCTCCCTAGGAATCCCTCCCAATACTGTAGGCATCCCTCCCACTACCTCCCTAGGAATCCCTCCCAATACTGTAGGCATCCCTCCCACTACCTCCCTAGGAATCCCTCCTAATACTGCATTCATCCCTCCCACTACCTCTCTAGGAGCCCCTCCTAATACTGTAGCACCCCCTTCCATGCCTACTCTGTTCCCCTCTCTTTCCACCCCATACCTCCACCCCGGCAGTACTCAAATCCCGGCTCAACTAGCGGCGCCCCCCCAATCGATAGCGATGTCATCTCAATTCGTTCACCAGGCTGCAACAACTACCACAGGTATGCGAGCAGTTACATACGTGCAACATTTCGAATTGAACTGTTCTGCATTCTGAAATTATGTTCTTTCAGACCCTGCAATATTTTTGATGACACAAGCACTGCACGAGATGAGAAGGGATTTTTCAACAGTCGCAAGGACTCTCAATGATTTCATTCTTTCCTACGGGCCATTGCTCCACACAGCAGTGAACGAATCACGAGCTGCTGCAACTGAGGTTGGATACTAGTGTTCTAATTCAAGTAATTTGCTAAATTTCAGGTTGCTGGAATCGCTGCGAAGTTGAAGAAACTGGAGACACTGGGTGATTCTGCTGCAATCAAGCTGGATGCATTGGCTGCTGCAGCACCGAAAGTCAAAGGTAAATTCAGTTACGGTATTTTCAAAAGTAAACCCGCTACATCAGCATAGTTACAGTATCCTACCTCATTCCCGCAGTCTATATTCATTACAAATACTGTACAATTAGACGTGATGCAGATTAAATGCACTTCGCTCTAAGCGTTCACTACGCTTTAGTCACAGTTCAAATATAGGTTCGATCTAGGAGGAGTGTGGCTGCAGAGCAAGATTCAGTTAAGAGAGCTTAGTACACGCGTAAAGCCATTGGTGTTTACCTACCGCACTCCTGGCTACTGTAGGGAGTAGCGCAGCGCACTTCACAGTAGGCAGTCATGAATACGAACCAACACCACTGAAGTTGACCCACCGCAATTAGTGACGCTACAGTACAAGGTATTGTACTGTTGATAAATGAAATTCTCACAGATATGGGTTGCCATAAGTGAACGTTTTCGAGAAAAGAAATTGGTGATTTTCGTGAAAACGGTAACGGAAATTGGGAAAAACTGGTGAGCACACGTATATTTATTTGACGAAGTTTAATAA
Source organism: Pristionchus fissidentatus (assembly GCA_036245785.1). Lineage (NCBI taxonomy): Eukaryota > Metazoa > Nematoda > Chromadorea > Rhabditida > Neodiplogasteridae > Pristionchus > Pristionchus fissidentatus. Next base: position 40,668,596 of record BTSY01000004.1, read on the forward strand.
ACTTGGAAACGCGTGTTGCCTAACATTCAAAAAGGCAAAAAGGAGGATTCGAAACCGTGACTGACGGATTTGAATGGCGCGCTCTTGGCCATGTTTTGTTGTGTTTGTTTCTTTTAGTTTTGTAAAATTTTAAAGATATTTAGGTTTGATTTCTATTGGAAAATGATCTGGGACGATTGCGCGCATATGTGGGCACAGGGTACCTTGACTACCGCCTGCAGGGGGTAGTCAAGGGCCGTATTCACAACCGCCTGTAAAAAAGTTTGGTTTTACCTGCCCATCTATGATTGCGCGACCATGAAGCAAAAAAAAAACTAAAATGCGAAAGATTTGCTAAAGACAAAACCATACAGACATAGAAAAGTTCTGCTAAATTATAATAAATTTTCAGCATTTGTTTATGATCTTCTCACCAAAGAGCAAGTGGACGAGGTCGACACGAACCAATCGGTTGAGAATCTGGCCACGTCTCTTGAAGAAGTGTTGTGGAAAGACGACAAGGAGGAAATGAAACATAATTTGAAGCAGCGAGTGGATAGGAAACGAGTACGATTTCTCGTTGATGTGAGCCATCTAAGTTTTACTATACATTCATGAAGTTCATTGATACTGCAATAAGTTATCTATTTCGAAAATAATAAAATCAAAACTTCTAGGCTTGCTTGCACCGTCGGGCTTATTCCACTCATCAATGCCGTGAGACTGCGCGCAAGTCCCTCACGAATCGAGTCAACACCTACGCTGCAACGAGGAAGAGAGAAGCTGCTACATTTCCACCACCCACTCTCCCTCCTTCCAATGTCCACCCAACCGTTACCGTACCCCGCTCCATCCCGTATACTGTATTCCCAGTGTCTTCCGTGTCCAATTGCCAACCTGTTCTGACCTACCCTTGCTCTACCGTACCCAGCCCTCCCTCTACCATATCGATTCCACCCGTTACCGTACCGCGCTCTTTCTCGACTACTGTATTCCCAGTGTCTTCCGTGTCCAATTGCCAACCTGTTCTGACCTACCCTTGCTCTACCGTACCCCGCTCCATCCCGAATTCTCTATTCCCATTGTCGACCGTAAGCCTTAGTCAGTCAGTTGTGACCGATCCCTACTCTACGGCACCCATCACTCTTTCGACTATGTCGTACTCGCCCGTTACCGTATCCGCCACGCGTTTGAATACGATCCCAATGTCTGGAGTCACCACGATTCAGCCAGTTGTGACCTACCCCTCTTTTACCGCACCCGCCCCTGTATCCACTATTGCTAGTTCTGCGCCTGTTTCGGCCTATTCATTCTCTACCACGTCGCACGCGATTCCTGCACCATATCATTATCCTTCTACTTCTCATTACGTCCCCAATCCTTATCTAAGCTATCACAATCATTCAACATCAACCAATTCCCCATCGAACGCATTCCTAGGAGCTAGAGTGGATGAATCCTCGAATGACTCCGATTCAGACCCCGGTCCTCACATTTTCGGAAAGAGAATCAAGAAAGAGTAGTTTTAGTATCCATATCGAACGATTCTAATTAAATATCCTCGATAAACATTGATTGCGTCATCCCTACTCAATAGAAAAAAAACAACAACACACATTTGTAAGAGCCGCACTGGGAGGCGAACGCCTGCGAGGGAGCGAAGGGGCCAGAGAGGCAAAGGAGAACCAAGCAGGAGGCAGAGCACCGGGGGCGAGCCTGAAACTATCCACAAGCAGACACTGACTATATCATTTTCATAACGGTCCTTGTAAAAAAGGACCCATCTGATTCATTAAATTCCTCCATTTGCTGCGGAGCCGCACCGAAGCCGCGCGACCGTTGTAGGAGCTGAAATTGTGGAGTTTGGAACAACGGTAAATGGGAGAGGAAAGCATGAAAAGAAGCAAAAAAACACGAAGTAACATAGCAGGGGAGGGGGGAAAGGGATGGGAAGCAGGGAGAGGCGGGAAACAGTAGATCAACGAGCAGGGAACAAGTTTCGATCGACCTATACGCCTAAGTCACAAGTTGGAACGTCGATTCCGTGCTAAATTGAGTTAGCAGGGACGTGAACCACTTCGAAATGGGAACTACGGAGGACCAGCTCCATGTACAAACAGAAAATATTTAGTCAGACGAACTATTACGGGCGTAAAAAGAAAGAAAACGAGGGAAAGTGGTTTGCGGCCAACTGCCGAGGAATTGGCAAAGTGCCAGGAGGTTTGCACAATTGTCTTACCGTATCCACGATGAGCACACCACACACCACGCTTCCCGCATCAAGAGCAGCTGAATGAGGATTGAAAGCTCATTATCGTATTCCTTCATTATTTTGTAATTATATTCATTTTTTTAAAAAGACAATTTTCAAGGATACAATGACAGCTATCACATGCCACAAATTTGAAGGTATTGGTGCCCGAATAGCCGAGCTGCAGCAGTTTATGACTTTTTATCACAAATTACCATAATTTATGACTCCGCGCGCGCTTTTTTGTGAAGTAACGGTAGTGGGACGGCCGAATCACGGGATCGGGAAGGAAGAAGGGAATCGCTGTGTTTATAGCAACGGTAGGCAACATATGAAGAAATGAAGCATGAGATGGTTGGATGAGATGGCTTTTTATGGGCTTTTCTGACTCTGCAAAATCCCCGCTTTTGTTTTTGTGCTCGGATGGGAATACGGTAGTGGGGATAGCTGTGGTGGGGTACTGTAGTCGGGATGCGGATCGAAATGGAGTGAGTGGGAAGGTACGAGTAGCCTTTGCATCAGATGAGCCATGCTATCTTGGTTATATAGTTGAGAAAAGGATGAATGAAGAAGGAGAAATTGATTGCAGTAGCAGTTGAGTAATGTGAATCTAAAGATGGTGAAAAACGTTGAAAGGAAAGCATTGTGATTAGAATGCGACTCACTTCTCTCGAGTGTCGTCGTGGCAGTTGCTCCTACCGTCGCCTCTTCCCTCAGATCAGTCGAGTTGTGTGAATCGGAAAAGGAATGTGTAAAGAACTGTCGATACTGTGAAATGGACTGACCCATAGTAGTCGAGATCTCTTGGGATGTGCTTCCATTTGGAGAAATCATGGTCGTAGTTACCGAGGAATCTGAAAAGAAAAGATAGCTATTGCAATAGTAGATTCTCAGCAGGATGGATGCAAGACGATGTGTGAAATCGACTAATCCATGTTTTCTGGGAAGAGAGGGACGTCGCGAGGGTTACATTCGATGGAGATAAAGAGACTACAAAAAATATCGGTATTTTAGAGAGGGGGGGTGACTACTGAAACACAGTAAAGTGGATAGTGTAAAGGACAGTCTAAAAGCGGGGGAGGGCGGTTAGTGGAACCGAATTCCCACACTTAGTGGGAGCTACGAGTAATTTGTCTAGACCTTCCCTCTCTCTTCTCTGTCAGAACGAATTAGATGGGATTCTTTGATTTTTTTTCTTAGAATCAGAATTTCATGGAAACAAAAGAGGCCTTGAGGAGTTTTAAAAGTAATCATGACAAGGAATAAAACCATTCTGTGCTGTGGTGGCGGGAGATCCGAGAGTCGTCGGGCGAGTGGTTGTCTCTGTAATATATTGCACGCAAATTTGCTAGGCTAACGGTTTTCCAAGACTTTGTTTCTTCGAAAACAGTTTTCCACCTTCCTCACTCACCACACTCTCTCGTCTCAGTCGACAAACAAGAGAGTGTGCGGAGTGAGGAGGGTGGAAAACCTTTTTCCAAGAAACAAAAAATGAAAAACCATTCGCCAATCAAATTTGCGTTTAGTGCAGATCTGTTAGTTGTGCTAGCTAAGAAAACATAGTGATTACACTTAGAACTCATAGCTGGGGTTACACAAATTAGACAGTAAAATATTTGACTACTGAACGCCGGTTGGCTGCTGAAGTTGAAATATGTGATATTTTGCCATTTTGCCATAGACCTCGTTCAGCGGTCGCTCTAACAGATATTAAAACTAAAAATAAATTAAAACACAAAACACACAACAACAATGACTGTTCTCACCCTTCTTCTGCGGTTTTCGCGCTCCTGCGAAGATTCATTAATAAAACGAAGTGAGTAAATTATATTTAGTGAAAAACAACTCCCATTGAGAACGTTAATTATTAACAGTATTAAAGGGACAGTAAACACACATATTCTTGTTCATTTGATCCAATTTCCACGAGCGACGTAGGGATAGAGATAGTGTGCGCACTATCGGATATCAGCCCAAGTGGAGCAGCGGTAAAACGTTAGCCTAGCAATCGTGAGGTCGCGGGTTCGATACCCATCCTATGCTTTTGTTTCTTTCAACGGGCCGAAAGTCGTGGCGAGACCTTGAAATTTGCGGGAATTCAACGGTGCCTTTACTGTCCCTTTAATTGCTTTTTGAAAAAAAAAATTATTTTTTGCGAGTATTGAAAAAGTGTTCACCCTGACGCAGCCATCGATCGACGTGCCTGTTCACATAATCACGATTGGCCACATCCGACGTGCACATTCGGTCTCCAAAGATGGCCTTTTGGAAGAGTACTTCTGAGTGGTTATACATTATCTCGCTTATATCATCGCATACGATTCAGAAATGGTTTCTCGTCATTATGCTTAGTCTTTGCACCAATTTGAAAGTGTTTGTGGAATGACAACATCATTTCTTGCCCCTCAGCGATGATAAGCATTAACTACATTATAAAAGAATCGATCGTACCTTCATAACGAGCCTTAAAGTACTTGGATGGCCTCTCCGTTGAGCTCTGTTCGCTTCTCATTAGCTCACTCTCCTCCACAATCGAATAACCTTTCCATAGGACACACACCATCTGCGTCTTACGGTACCTGCAAGTGACCTACCCAAGGTGAACGATATGCGTCACTGTGAGGCAGGCTAGGGAGAACTAGAGGAGTTTCAAGGCAGTGGAAGACGATACAAACTGACTCGAATATCAGGCAACGGTCCTCTCTGTCACAGGCTTGGCTACAAGCCGCTATTGAGGGGCTCACTTCCTTTCGCAAGAAACCGATCATATGAACATCAATCGGTACGTATGCGAATGTGGAGTTATATTCCTGAAACAAATAGATATTCAGACAGGATGGACAATCTATATTGTTTGTGTGAAAAGGCGTAAAAGATTGATAACTCACATAATCGACGGTCCTAGCTGTCCGAGGCAAGTCGTATCTATTGGCTTGTACAACTTGATTGATCAGAAATGAGAGCAATAGAATTCGAAACTTCGTTGACTTCATCTCGTCTTATGCGAGATTACAATGGAAGGATGCTCCGAAGACTGAATTTCGAATCCGTCCTCGAAAAGGGGGCGGAGTCAGCTTGAGAGTTGGAAATGCGAAATATGAGTCAAGGAGAACGAAAAGAGAAACGGGATGGTATTGATTCCTGTCAAGAAATAAAAAAAAATTACTTTTTGCTCTCTGAAAAGTGATAATGGTAATGTGAACATGATAGTACATCGGTGCGTCATTACCTGACACATTCATTTCACAAATGGAACACGTGCTCTGGTATTTTTGCCCAAATGGATCCCTAGTTGATAGACCAATGAAGGAAAGATCAAAGGTGCCGACGGTTTCCCATTAGGGGAAACAGTGGGATTCCAATGGGAAAATTTCCCCCAACAGGGGACCACGGTTTCCCCTATTGGAAAACTGTCGGCACCTTTGATCTTTCCCCCATTGGTCTATCAACTAGGGATCCATTGGGGCAAAAATACCAGAGTGGTCGATAGTCGATAGGGACTCGATACCAGTCCCTCGTAGTTTTTTTGTTTGTTCGTAGAGTTTATCCACAATTTTTATCTAGCTTCTTTACTGCAATATATGACGTAGCATCGTGATTGAATCGTTCGTCCTACTCATTTCATCCCATCTCTTTCCTTGTGGCCAATAACTACCCAAATCATCCCTATCCAAGTAAATTCTCGTATTTAATTGGACAAAATCACAACTATCAAACATAAACAATACCAGTTGTAGCAGTTGTAATAGATGCCGTATCTTCGTTTAGCAGTAATCTATCGGAAAAATCCAAATTAGTTTCTACTGCTAAAACGCATATCCTATTTCACAAGTTGAAGATGTTAGTAATTTCAAGCAAGCAATTATCGGTGGGTCATCCAATAATTGGATTGGATCTGGAGGTTCAAAAACATCGTGCTCAATAATGAACCCTCGCTTTTAATGTTCTCCCCTTTAGAGGACACTGTTGAATAGAGTAATTACTTTCTATCGTCCCATTGTTGGTGTAACGTAAAATCTGAAAAGGGTCTCCCTCTCAGAGATGGTTTGATTGGACAATTATGCTGCGTTTATTGTCGCCTGACCTCCCAGTTGAGTGGTCAGAATAACAATTCTGAGTAGTAATTCTGACAGGTCAAAGCGGCTATTCTGAGGGGGTCAGATTATGATGGGGTGGGCCTGAGCGGCTATTCTGGGGGGCAGGTGGACCGGCAAAATATCATTCTGTCCAGAGTCACGAACTATCTTTCATGATTTCATGATTGTAGTGTCAGCGAATATTCGATAGCTATTTGAATCTAAATATCTATGTTTATCGTGTTTATTTCCCTAAGATTCTGTGATTCGTCTTTTGCATTGTAACGAACCACCAGAACGGGGCGAGAGAATATTGGAATTGAGAGAATGTTTTGTTTTTACCAACTCTTTCGCCCTGGTCCTTTTTGGATGCCCATCTATGTTTTGTGTCCTCGGGACTCTGCGTGTGTTATCCAGTAATGTAATGGTAGTTACCTATATATTTTTCCTATTAAACTATTTCAGATTAGATAAGATAAGAAAGTGCCATAATTGTGGGAGGTAATCGAAATTCAATCATTGATAGGCGAATTGAAAGCTCTTGAAAAGAGGATACAAACGGAACGAGATTTCTATCTCCGTGTTGAGGAATGAGAGTGCGAACTTCTAAAAGCGGAGAGAAAGAGGAAGGAGAAGAAAGAGAGGAAAGAAAGACCATCGAATAAATATAATCTTTAATCGATAAATATAATCTTTAATCTCCAAGGGGTGATTTTGGGTGGGATGTGGATTTATCTTGACGTTATGATGGATTCTTCGGCTCTGGATCGAGTACTTTTTGTGGTGGCGGAATCAGGCAGTGTGCGTGTCACAGTCACAACTTACGGATTCGCGAGGTGGTCATGACTAATTTTGGGGTCTTTTGAAGACCTACGGAGAAGGGGATTTTGGGGGCAGTTACTAGGCGGGAGGGGAGGTTATTCCAGAACGTTATAGGAGAAAATGAGGGACTGACAAAACGCCAATGATAGATAAACAAATTTTTTTTGGGGAAAAAGTGAGTGAAGAAACAGAGGCAATGGGAAGGAATCATTATATTTTCCAATTATTTTACCTCATTCTTGTAATGCATAAATATGCTCTCTTCCGGAATTTTATCCAATTATTGAAATGTTCTCCTTCCCCCTATTCGCGTTTTGTTAATGTTTTTCAGTGGTGCGCAATGGAGAGTTTCGTAACGATAAAAAATAAAAATTCAACGAACTGTTTTCATGAAAATTGAATTGATATGCTTAGGCAATCGAGAGCTTCTTTCACCTTCGGACGGACATGAGTTCAAAATTCTAAATAAAGACGAAAGGAGATAAAACGAGAGAGAGGGTGGACCTTCAAACGATTCTCTGCCACTCATAAATGCAATGAGTGGCAGAGAATGAGGTACTTTCGAATTTCTCAGAGTGGTTTGACAGACAGACAATGGTCTGACGCTGTGGCACAAAAGAAGAATGCCGACTACTCGTTTCTTTTCCTCCGTTTAAATACATATAGCTTTTTATTCCCGAAGTTGAAGGTACTTATTCTGAAATTTTCGTTTAACCTGAAATATCCCCACTACCCATTTTCATTCTGATAACGCCAATCGAACCTCTCTTCGATCTAAATCAATCAATTACCTTCCTAGTCTCCTTTTCTGCTCTCAATAAGCATTTTCTCACTATTTGTGTCAACCTGTGTAAATAAGGGCGAATTCTTCCCGTTGCTAACAGAAAGAGAGAAGAAGCGAAAGTGAAAGAGGGCAAATGGGTAGTGTTCCTTCCCCCAGAGAACTTCCAACGAAATAAAGGAGCAAAACCGAAACGAGGGACTAATATTTCATTTTCCACGTGTTTGTAGAATTGTTGGTCAACAATTCGGATGTCTTGTCTAGCATATCATTTCTTCTTTTTAAGTACAGTGAAATGCGCGAGTTTTTATCGATGATATTCAGCTTTTGACTTAAATTGACATGTTCCCCGAGTACTGAAACAATGTATCCTTAGACGAGCATTAAAACACTTTAAAATGTTGAATAACTTATTAGAAACAAAATGAGTGTAGAAGTCGCGTGTCAGGAGTGTGACACAACACCAAATACAGTCCTGGTTGTTTCCCCCGTGAACATGGACCGTCCCAGCCGGCCCGGGCCGGCCCCTAGCGGTCCCTGCCGATTTGTGGCTCGAGCAGAGAGAAATTCGAAACAAACTCTGTGCAGTCAGATAGGTCAGGTAGTTGGCCACCGGAAAGTGTCAACAGAAATTTAAATTACTTATTTTATTAATTTTAAATTCGTTAGAAAATATCATTATATGAAAAATCAGTTTGCGGTTAAGGCGAAAATCCAAGAGATACTGTAATATTTTGCGTCAAACTCTAACCAAATTAATTTCCTTGAAATGATTTTTTCAAAGCAATTAAACGTATTTAAGAAAATTATTAAATTTTTCATCGACGTTAATCGATGACCAACCACCTGAACTGTCTGACTGCACAGAGTTTGTCTCGAATTTCTCTCTGCTCGAGCCACAAATTGGCAGGGACCGCTAGGGGCCTGCCCGGGCCGGCCGGGACGGGCCATGTTCACGGGGGAAACAACCAGGACTGTACTGTATTCCATTTGAACTGAGAAGTGCCCGGGAAAAAAAACGTGGGAAGTCCGCTCGATTATACGTTCCACTATCCTCGCTCTTATTTTCGTATTTTTCATGTTTGTTATTGTTATTTTATTTGCAAATATGTGCTTATTTCAGGGACCTAGCCCTCCCGCTGCATCCCACAATGGAGGATGGGCTACGAGGACTGGCTGAATCGTTAGATGAGTGTTTTTTTCTTGCATTTATGCTTAGTGTTGAATGGATTGAAGCTTGTGTAGAGTTTTTAAGCTTTTCTCTGGTCTCTTCGGCCGCCCAGAATGCAATCACAACCAGCTGATGAAGTTTCAAATTCAGATTCAATCAACCACTCGCTCAGGTATGATTTCAACTAATTATTGAATGATGAATTAACTGCAACTAAATGTGATTCAATATCTCTTAACATTAATTAATTATTATAAATTCCCTTCACGGAAATAATACTAAAATAATCATCGAAAATCACCGTTCCCCATTTTTAATTTATGAAGCACTGTTGAAAGCTTCCTTTCCTTCGTGGAATTTAAGTATACCAATTTAAGTATTTCTGCATAGATTTTGAAAAGTAACGGGTTGAGCACTGGGAAAATATAATAGTTGCTTTCACTCTGAAGCAACGGGCCATTCCGTCAATTACCCGTTGCTTTGAGCGGTGTATGTACATAGTTTCTTTTCCAAACTATTTCGAAATCAGCGTTAAAATGACATGGATAGTGAAATGCTTACCATTTAAATATTTTGGTACGTAAACACTATTTCTATGAGCATCTGCAATGACAAAATTGGGATTTATTTTACAAATCGAAGTTCAGTGTGTGTGAGTTAATTTTCAAGCAATGATAAATTTTTTTTCAGTAGTGGTCCTACCATTATAAAACTAATTAGTTATAAATTTGTCATGATACTTAATATAAATATTGGTAAGGAAACAACGATTACCTACATTTTGACATGATTGGACGTCCTCTCAGTAATCGTCTTAGTGCGGCGTAGACCATCCAATTTCGATGCCAGATATCGTGAGAAAGGATCTAACGATCCCCCGCATATTCATATTAATAATTCCTATCTTCTTCCAAGTAAATGATTACATGTAATTTTTTCTAATAGGAAAACAACTAGTTACTTCACAAGCACTAGTTGCGCCAAAGCAAAGGGCGAAATAAAGAATGAAGCATCTAGTTTGTTACCTTAAAAACTTTCATAGTATATTTCTGAATAGGAATGTTATTCAATAATAAATAATTTTGCATTCAGGCGCCACTCCTCGAATCTCGTCGACGAACGTCAACTCTGTCCAATCCACAGCCAATTAATATTTTATTGATCGATTGTTTGATGTGAACGATTACGACTTGTCCATAGCCAATTCGAACTTTCAATGAGCGAAGGTAATTGTATTGTGTCTCGGGATCAGAACCGATCGGTTGAGCAGAAGGCGAAGTTAGACAATATAGGGGTACGGTAGGCTGATGTTGGGTTGGGTGATCATTTATTTCATTTATATACCACAATGTTCTGGTGCCTCAAGGAATGTAAGGCAAACGAGCAACGACTGTCTTTCCCTAATTAGGAAAAGGCGTCTAAGAGCCGCTATTCGGCGCCTTTTCCCAATTAGGGAAACACACTACGTGGCCGCTTTCCTGACAATCCGAACATTGTGATACGAAAAAGTAAAAACGCGGAGGTCCGCTATTAACCAATCAGACACGTTTGCGACCCTCTCACTTTCATTGTTCTTCGGTAAACACAAAGAATAACATTTTGTACCATTTTATACTTGTAATACGAATGTGGTATTGGTGGTTATTAGTGCGGTAGCCAAATGTATCCGCTAATCGATACCCTCCCCGTCTCTCCGTATAACAGTAGGCATACACTTCTGATTACTCAAGAACAGGTTCAAGGCCAATCTCATGGTTTCTCTACATATTTTGAACTTGATCAACGGTATTACCTAAAGAAGATGACAAAAAGCGTGAAATTTTCGAATACTAATCAGCATATATAATATGAGAGGAATCGCGAGAGAATTGACCAGAGCGCGGAACTAGAAAATTTTTGTCTTCGATTTCTCTGTAAACATAGTTCAAGGTACTTTCAACCGTGCTCTATTTGATACCGTTTCTCGTTTTTCGAGATACGCATTATTTTTTGAGTACGAGAGTAACCAAGTGACACCCCTCGCACTCTCTCATTTCCATGCACTCTCTCGTCTCGTTCGGGTCCAATTTAGAGGAATTATTTTCTCCTGCTATTTCTAAGGTCATTTAGCTTACAGACGAATAGAAAAACTTTTTTTACTAATATTACCCATTTTCAACAAGAAAATGATGAACTAGGCGAGAGAGTGCGTGTAAATGAGAGAGTGCGAGGGATGTTAGAGAGCGCGCACCCGTCATTCTACGCATTTTTCCAGAGGCTCTAGCGTCTTTCTATGAAAAGATATCAACTAGCTCTAAAAAGCAAAGTTGTTCAGCACATATGGTACAATACTTCTGGCACTTCAGATTGTGTCTACCTCGTGAATGTATATGTGATCTAGTGTATACTTGTTGAGAAACTGTAAAATGAAATAACTCAATTTCTACCTGCGCCGATTTTGTCTAGCAAGTTTAGCCTTGTCCTACCAATATATGCTCTCAATGTCAGTTAAATATGATACGGCACATATCCTACTTCCGGGACGCTAAAATTATTGATCCGAAAATTTTCGACCCCTGTTTCCGGAAATTCGATTTTTCTTTGTCAAATCGCTTAGTATTGTTCAACTTAAAGGTTCTAAAATATTTTCTTATTTGTTTTAATGAATTTTGACCGCAAAGTACCTATTTTGAGGTATCGTAAACTAATGTTTTAAAAATTCGGATTTTTCGAAAAATACTTGGGCCAGCGCCGTTTTTTTCGCATCTACCGATTTGGCTGAAAAGTTGGTGTAAATTGAACATAAGTAGCTACTACAAAACGTACATAGAGGGAAATTGAAATATTTCCGATTGCATCTTTTAGTGACGTTTTTGCGTTGTTAAATACTGAAAAAATGAAATGTAGTATAAAATCTCATGAAAATGGAAGTTTTGTGGAGAATCCATTTCTCTATCAAATGAAAAAAATTAGAACTCCATAACTTAATTTTAAAGAAAGTTATTAAATTTTAACGGAAGCACTATCGGGTGCAAAATCCAAAAGACCGTCACTTGGTTACTCTCGCACTCAAAAAATAATGCGTATCTCGAAAAACGAGAAACGGTATCAAATAGAGCACGGTTGAAATTACCTTGAACTATGTTTACAGAGAAATCGAAGACAAAAATTTTCTAGTTCCGTATACCCCCCTCAAATGGTCGATTTTCTCGCGATTCCTCTCATATGAGAGGAATCGCGAGAGACTCGAGCTCAGCGGCCATGAAATTTATGATTTTTAAATTGGCTGAAAATTTAACACAAGGTACTACAAACCTCCCTCTATCGAATAGCGTTTTCAGAATTTTTTTTAAATTTTATTTTCGCGCGAAACACAAATCAACCTGGCGACTCTGAGATTTTTTCAAGTAATAGCAAAGTTTGAAAAATCATAAATATCTTCAAAGTGAAGATAGAACCCCGCTGTTTGGTGCGTTAGATAGACAAATCACTCGGCTTGTTTACCCCGCAGCTCGAAGTCATTCCTGGTCCATGCGCCGATGCGGGGTGGTTGTTTTTGCAAAAGTTGAGCTAACTCTCTTAAAAAACAAAACTAATGGTTCACTCTAAGAGATATTCTGGTGATGTTCGTACTTGCTCCAGTAAAAAAATGGGCCAAATCGGCCCATGCGTTGTAATGTGGCGCTGACTTATGTTACGCCTTCCAAATGTAACTATTAGTCTCCAATGATAATTCTTGATCTTTTTCAGTGAAAACAATGTGAAACTAATAGAAAATAATATTCAGGTAGTTTGCGAACTTTTTTATGCACAGCTTTTTGGAATAAAAAAAATTGAAAAATGTCAACTTCGATTTTTGCATTTTCCGAATATCTTATATTTCGAAGTTTATATGAATGTGAAACATCTTCATAATATTAGATACACTCGCTGGAGGAAGATCTATCCGTAATTTGTAGAGTATTCAACTTTTCCGCACGGAATTCAAAACATGCAACCGAAATTTTTCTACGAATATTATAAGCAGTCCAATTCCTTCTTTACTTCATCATGACATTTCTCATTATAGGTAGACCAATTTCCTTTTTGGAAGTGAAAGTCTATCTGTTCGTAGAAAAGAGTTGCAGCTCCTAGAAAATCGAATATAATGTGAAAAGCGCGTGCTCTGACTTCTCTGTACTCTCTCAATTCCCCACGCTCTCTCGCCTTGGTTCGGACCCCGAGCTGGGCAGAAATCTTTTGCAAAGATTCTGTATTATCGAAATCACGTCAATTCAGCCCACAAACATTCGTGGTGAATCAGAGGAGTCTTTGCAAAAGATTTCTGACCAGCACGGGTCCGAATCCAGGCGAGAGAGCGTGGGGAATTGAGAGAGTGCTCGAGAAGTCAGAGCACGCGCTTTTCACATTATAATCGATTTTCTAGGCGCTGCAACTCTTTTCTACGAACAGACAAACTTTCACTTCCAAAAAGGAAATTGGTCTACCTATAATGAGGAATGTCATGATGAAGTAAAGAAGGAATTGGACTGCTTATAATATTCGTAGAAAAATTTTGGTTGCATGTTTTGAATTCCGTGCGGAAAAGTTGAATACTCTACAAATTACGGATAGATCTTCCTCCAGCGAGTGTATCTAATATTATGAAGATGTTTCACATTCATATAAACTTCGAAATATAAGATATTCGGAAAATGCAAAAATCGAAGTTGACATTTTTCAATTTTTTTTATTCCAAAAAGCTGTGCATAAAAAAGTTCGCAATCTACCTTAATATTATTTTCTATTAGTTTCACATTGTTTTCACTGAAAAAGATCAAGAATTATCATTGACGACTAATATCGTACATGTCAAAGAAATCGGAACAAGTATCGAGTCTTACCGTACAATTTGCTACAATTGAAACATTGCGAATAAGGTTTTAAATGTTGATTTTATGCTCATTCGATTTCCCTTCCCCGATTTGCTGGAAACGGCTCGGATTGTCTCGGTTAAATATCGCTAGAAATCGATAAATCAGAGTCATGCGTGTGCCAGTGCGCACACGTGTTTTGTGTAGTCCGCAAATTGCCACTGCCGGCGCGCATTCAGTTCGCGATTCGATTCAGTTCGCGATTCTCGGCGACTTTTTAGCTCACGTTTTATCGATTTCTATCGATATTTCACCGAGACAATCCGAGCCGTTTCCGGCAAATCGGGGAAGGGAATTCGAATGAGCATAATATAAAAATTTAAAACCCTGTACTCGCAAATGTTTCAATTGTAGCAAATTGTTCGGTACTGCTCGGTACTTGTTCCGATTTCTCTGACATGTACGATAGTTTCATTTGGAAGGCGTAACATAAGTCAGCGCCACATTACAAAGCATGGACCGATTTGGCCCATTTTTTTTACTGGAGCAAGTACGAACAATGTTCACCAGAACATCTCTTAGAGTGAACCATTAGTTTTGACTTTTAAGAGAGTTAGCTCTACTTTTGCAAAAACAACCACCCCGCATCGGCGCATGGACCATAGCTCGTATTTTACAGTTGTTTCTATATGAGGCTGTTTGAGAGGTGAACAATAACTTTTGTTAAGGACCTCGAACATCGATTTTCTGAAAATCCCGTAGTTGATTTTATTACAAATTTACGAGCACTCATCAGAAATAATAAAACGTCCGGTTGATAATCCGTGCTAAACAACAGATACGGCTGCGAGAGAGTATGGCAAAGTGAGAGACACGTCGAGGTATAGAAAGAGAGTACACCACCAGTAGTCCATTTCATGAACGTATCATTTTAAAATTGTAATATCGAGTGTGCTGATCACCATGGTGACAATCATTTTGCATTTCACTCATCGGTTCGGGAGTACTGTAACTACCGTTTTTGAGGCTGCAACATCATATCTCGTGACCCAGTGAACCGATTTGCGTGAAATTTTTTTTCGGAGTGTAGTTTACGTTGCTGATAACTATTTGATATTCTATTTAAATATATCTATGTTTTCTCAAATTTCAATAAAACGTTCCTGAACAAATCTCATAACTAATGTTTGTCACATGCACTATAAAATGCGCCTTTTCCTCAGCATTCATATTCTTATGCTACATGCATACTTCACTGGTATAGATTATGCCCTTATAATTCAGTATTTAGTGTTTCGCTGACCGTGCAGGAGAGCGCGACATGAGAATGATCAGTGCAAAATGATACTAAATGATGCGATAATGCCCATTTACAACACGAAATTGTGAATATAAAGGATCTGATCTATATCAGTGGTACCTCTGAAGTATGCATGTAGCATAAGAATATGAAAGCTGAGAAAACGGCGCATGCTGTGATATACGTCTCAAACATTAGTTATGAGACGTGTTCGGGAACGTTTTATTGAAATTTGAGAAAATATAAAAATTTTAAAATAGAATATCAAATAGTTATCAGCAACGTAAACAACACTCCGAAAAAAATTTTCACGCAAAACGGTTAACTGGGTCATGAGATATGGTGTTGTAGCCTCAAAAACGGTAGTTACAGTACTCCCAAACCGATGAGTGAAATGCAAAATGATTTTCGCCATGATGCTCAGCACACTCGATAACCTCAGTTCGTTAATTTTTGTGACACTTTTCAATTTCAGTGTACGTCCATTTCATTGATCCTTTCGCGAACAGCCTCATATTCCGTACTTTAATGCGTTTTTATTTTACGTTTTTACTTTCATGCAATAATACGTTTAACCATTACGGTAATTTCCTCGAAGGGAGACCGTCGGACGGCATGATCGTCAACGGAACTTCGGAAATGGTTGTGGCAGGAAATTTCACTGATTAAGCTGGTCGTCGAGCTTTGCTGAAACGACGAAAACATCGATACTCAGCTGAGCTTCCATTCGGCTTCCATTCTCAGCTTACTTTCGTAATTTTGAAGAAATTACGAATGGAAACATAATATACCGGGTATAATATGAGAGGCTGGTGCTAAGGTTATCAGTAGGGACACAAATGTCAAAGAAAATTGATAAAGATAATTAACAATCGATAATGGAAGTTAGAGCAAATATTATAACCAATTTGCGATAGAAAGTTATGTGATCGGTGGTGTGAACTGTATAGGTACTTTTGTGAGAACGCAGAATTGTCTCATGGATCGCTCTCTCTAAATATGTGTACGAAAATTAATCACTGTAATCTGTAAATGCAAAAAAAATCTACTGACGCGACCACCCCTCAAATGGTCGATTTTCTCGCGAATCCTCTCTTAAAGGGAGCTTTGCAGCCAAAAAAACATAATTTTATATTTTCAGAATTCTATTTTTATTCAAAAGAGCAGATAATTCAAAGAACAACTGCGGAACCACATATTTTTACGTTCAGAAAAAATATGATGAATTTTTTCAAAAAAATTTTCTGCATCCACAAATCGTACGTTGTTTAGCAGCTGCAAAATTTTATATAGGCAATATCAAAGATAAAATAGTGTTTATGCAATTGATTCGACTATGGCGTGTATCCGTGAGGACGACTCAGAAGAAAGAGACGCACAAATATCACTGCATCATCCTTTTTGATATTCTGCAGCGTAAGTTTTCGGATGCAAGAGCTACATTATGCATAAACATGTTTACACTTGTAATCAAAAAGGGGAGGAGCCTACAAAGGAAACATTTAAAAAAATAGTTTAACTTATATTTCAGAGGTTCAGTTGAGGAGTTGGTTTGGTTTTTAATAAAAAGTTTACAGTGTACAGCTTTCATGAAAGTATTTGATTAACAACGAATTGTGTACGAACAGTTTTATTTGAAATTGCACGAGGACGGTACAGCAACAGTCGATTACTGCACTAAACATTTTGGCCACGAATCTTGCATTCCCTCCTCCATGCTTCCCCCAGAGGAAGCGGATGAAGTGCTGTCGCATCTAAAAATCAGGAATGATTGTGCCCGGGTTATTTCTGAAAAGTAGGATGAATATTTTTATGATAAAGAAAACCAAGGTAGTTTTTGTTGAGGATGAATGTAATAGTAGGTTGTACTATATCGATGAGGACGATATTGCCAATGTGCAACGTCTCTACTCGAATATCCGGAAAGTATGGAAAAAGAGACGCCGATGATATGAGCAGCACGGGTATATTTGCGGCGAAGGAAGAGTATGGTATCGTACACTACCAGCCAACGATCGATTCCCTTGGAAACGAACGTCGTGTCGGTGAGAAAGCAGAAAGTGGCTGGTCCTGAAATAATTAAATATTTAGCACTCATCAATCAACGGCAGACTGAATGGGCTTCCAAGGATCCGGAACTATCATCTGTGACGACACGCAAAACGCTACAGCGTTTACACTATAGGTATTCATGATACGCAAAAGTGTAAAAGTATACAAAACGATTTCATGTGGGAACTGTAATGGGATTGGATGAACGGGATGGTGGAGTACCAGTAGCATTCCTTATTTGCTTACAAGGGCAGTTCGCGAAGTGACCGTGGGAATTCTGAAAACGCAAAACTTGGAACTCATTTGAATACCTCATTTCAATTGTCAAAAGTTGCTGAGGACCCCTGGCGGCCCCTAAAAATCAATAAATAGTTTGCGCAAAATCTTTCAGCTGCCTCTTGATCTACTCTCCAGCTCTTCACTCTATCTGCCTTGGTAGTCGAGTGGATAAGAGCTTCGACTGTCAACCCTACCATTTTTAGTTCAACTCCCTAGTTCGGAAAGATCTTTTGCAGTATTTTTAGAAACTATTTACTGTTAACAGCAAACATGTACAAGAATGGTGAACAGTTATATTAGCCCTCTAACAACAATCATAGCGGACGGAAAAGCAATCCCATGTCGTCGCTGTCATGTGTACAAAGGGTGAGAAATGAAGGAAAGCTTATTGATGAGAAACGTTGTTGGCAATACAAAAACAATCGATAATGAGGAGGTCTTCCTTCTTCCTCTCTTCATCCACATCAAATCTTCTCCATGGCAATCTTATTTCTCTGTCGTATCCTATTTCTCTACGTTCTCTTCATTCTCTGACACATCAAGACTGTGAATAAAGTGGAGTCACTGCATCCAATGGAAACGGTTTCCATCCACGCTTCATCTCTTTCCTCCCCTCATCCCTTCATTTTTCCTATTCACTACTATAGCTCTCATTGAGGCCTGCCCACGGCTTCTGCTCTAATACTGTATATATATATCTTAGAAATAAGGAAAAACACTAAACTTTGTTCATTTTTTGTAGGTTTGTATCTACTATCTGTACTGAAATTAGCCTGTTCGTATCATGTTATATTGTTATTTTGTTATTTTTAAGTACATTAGACTCCGGAAATGACTCGCTCGCTCAAATGGCATCTTCAATTTCTCCTATGGGGATTGGGCGTGCTCGTCGCAGCATCGAAAGTGATAACTTCCGCCATTTCTTTCTTTCTCCGTCTCTCTAAATATCTCAAAATTTCGAAATTCAAGAGGCTATGCATCTTAGATGCGAACAACGACGCAGTTGTAATGGGCAGTGCATAATAGCAAAAGTAAAAATGAGATAGTATGAAAATTAGATAGATCGCTCACAATTTCGTCCTAGGGTAACTTTTTACGCTGAACACGCTGCTGTCATCGATTTCGCAATCGGGTTCCGCTGTGCGCCGATAGGGCGCGGCGCCATTTTGGCGAAAAACTCATTTTTTTTTCAAATAAGGCGTGGGCAGCCAAGTGTTGACCTTGTTGGTTATGCCAACAAGCGAGCTAAAGCCAATGGTTTTTACTGATAGCAGTGGACGCCAATTTTTTTAAATGATACATACTCTGCGTATTTGTTAAGCCTGAGAACACGACCGATAGTTGGACGTTCAGCTCTCTCTCTCTGTCTCTCTCTCCTCTCTATCAATCGACCTCTTGCGTCTGGTTACATCCCTTACTCTTCCAAAAAAAAATCGATGACAGGACCGCTGTGCACGATCCTATTATATTCTGACAGTACCTATCTCCTAACAGTTGTCTAATATATTATTACTTCTGTTCAGGGTTCTGACTTCCGTGTGATACCTGCAAACTTCACGGAGGTGGGGTGGGGGAGGTGGTGGTGGAGGTGGGGTGGGGGAGGTGGTGGAGGATTGGAGGACTAGATCCGACGCGAAGCCATTCACATAGAATAGGTAGGTGGGTAAGTTCTGTGTCTTCCTGAAAATTACATTTTCGATCTCAAGTGAATATGGTATGCATGGACTTGACCGAAATTACGCTCATCTTCCTGGCCTGGCCAATAATGTGCTGGAGTGACTCACATTATCATGGACACGGCCTGGAACTCCTTTTCAAAGTCGTGATACGCCAGCATATCACCATTCTCCAGCAATTGACAGTGGCCGAGTGCATTGGAGTACGATCCGTCTATATGTATATTAAGTTTATATATTTTCAAAATTCAAACTAACTCTTCGTCTGTAGCACCAGACATCCATTGACTCCCTCCGTGAATCCATCGGGGCAGGGAACGTCGAAGCCTCCTAAAGTATGCATATGCTTTTCCCAATCCCTTCTCGCTGTAATTCGTTTAGCAGATTTGTATCTTTGTTACATGTTAAATGATGCTGTAAATTAGGGTTCTTTAATGATACACGAAAAATTATAAAAAGTGAAACAATATATTTTTTTTGTTCACATTGGATTTGCGTGTATCATAAAGGAACCAAACTGTAAATAGATACTCCAATTACCTTCAGTGTCGTCCCTCTGCATTGTGGATTCTCCAACTGCTGTTGCTTCTGAAGAGGGCGAAGTGGAGCTGGTCAGCTTCGGTTTCTGAATGTGGAGACCACTTGCTGCGAACTCGATATTTTTTTAAGCTAAATTCGGAACGGTATCTTGCACTGGCACATGTACGCTTCTAAAATAGAGGAACACGAGAGCTGCTCATTCCAATTAGGTTGGAGTCTCAGCTGTTTAACCAGCCAGACAGCATGTGTGAACATGGGTAATTTCCAAATAGAATTTTCTGTATTTTCTTCTTCCTAATGTATGAATCACGCTCATATGAGAGAAAGATCAAAATAGCATCTACGCCTCACGGCATATGAATTGGTATTTGTGTTGAGCTATTTCGATATTTTCGGGTGCTCTGTGCCGATATAGGCGGCATCCGCTTATCTTTGGAACTTGCAGCATTATGATGTTCCTTTTTATTACGTGTTTTTGCCATGCAGCAACCTTTGGCATGATATAATAACTTCTCACCGTTGCAGTGGTTGTCTTCTCCGTCTTGTACGATGCGTAGTCCATCGTTGAGAGAAACGAGGAGGTAGACGATGAGTCTGAACGACCATCAAGTGATACTGTAGTTTTCATCCAGCAATTATTAAATCATCTTCCAACTCACCGCTCTCTGATGTGGTAGTTGTAATCTTCGAAGTGGTACTCGTTCTTGGTACGGCTGTTGTGGATGAAGTATCTAAAGGAACAACGGGTCCTCGATTCACCCCATCGCAAACTTGCCATGTCTGAGTTTTTCCGAAGTAGCACTGGCTCACCTGAAGCATCTGTCGGACTGGAATCATGGGTCTCTAACTCTAGCTGTGTAGTCGGGGATGTGGCTTCGGTTGAGGACGCCTCTCCTACAAAACGAATTTGATGAGTTGAATGCTTTATTATTTGGTGATTATACATACCCGCGGAACTCGTGGATGGTTGGTAGCTCGTCGTAGAGTTGCTTGGCAATGTGGTCGATGATGTGGGCGAAGTAGATGAGGGTAGTGAAGTACTCGTGCGAGAAGACGACTGTTCCTATTAGATTTTTGTTATGCAAAGGCGGCCTATTGAGAAATCAATAGCGCCAGTCTTAGACCGGTGTGCGTCGTAGGGTCCCGATAGTGGAAATGAGTTGTCAGAAAACAACTATAATTGCATTTGCATAATATAATAACTCACCATTTTCATCTTATCCGTCCTGTACGATGCGTAGCCAGTCGATGAGAGAAACGAGGAGGTCGACGATGACTCTGAACGAGCATCAAGTCATACAGTAGTTTACACCCTGTAAAGAATAATCAATGTTCCAACTCCCAACTCACCGCTCTCTGATGTGGTAGTTGTAATCTTCGAAGTGGTATTCGTTCCTGGTACGGCTGTTGTGGATGAAGTATCTAAAGGAACAATGGGTCCTCGATTCCCCCCATCGCATACTTTCCATGGACTATCTGAGTTTTCCGAAGTAGCACTGGCTCACCTGAAGCATCTGTCGGACTGGAATCATGGGTCTCTAACTCTAGCTGTGTAGTCGGGGATGTGGCTTCGGTTGAGGACACCTCTCCTACAAAACGAATTTGATTAATTGAATGCTTTATTATTTGGTGATTATACATACCTGCGGAACTCGTGGATGGTTGATAGCTCGTCGTAGAGTTGCTTGGCAATGTGGTCGATGATGTGGGCGAAGTAGATGAGGGTAGTGAAGTACTCGTGGATGAAGACGTCGATGACAGTTCAGAGTGGATTGGAGACGTCGTCCCGATCGATGAAGAGGAACTGACAGACACACTCGTTGTCCCTGATACCGTAGTCTTTGGGGCTGCAGCAGGGGAAGTCCATGACGATGACAATCTGGATACGGTAGCTTTCATCACTAATCGAGTATGTGGCAACCAACCTCTCAGTGGTCATGTTTGCGGCCGTGTGATAATCTTCCACTGTTGTCTCCGAAGTCGTCTGCAAAAAAAGTCGTGTTTAAGAATTTTGGCTTAATTTCGCTTTGTTCGTTTCCGAAAGAATTTTTAAAATTAAAATGCACAGTTGTCTCAATTTCGATTGTTTTAGAAATTAAAATGTACCCTTTTCGTGTCGTCATCTGTAGTAGAATAGCTGCCGGCCAGAGTAGAGTCCATTGTTTCTGATGCTTTTTACGTTAGGATCAACAAGGGTACAACAGGGAGCTGGAGCAGGTCAAAAATCTAAATTGCTCAAAACTTGGTCATAGGGGTAACTATCGACGCTGAGCACGCTGGTGCTATCGATTTCGCAATCCGACTCCTCTGGGAGCCGGTATGACGCCGCGCCACTTTGGCGCCAAACTTGTTTTTTTCGAATAAATATCGCTTCAGAGTGCCGATAGAGGCACAAAATCTCGCGCTTACAAAAATCTCGCGCAGAATTTGACGCTCTTTCGCATGGCGTTGTCCGTTTGTTGATATCATTTTTCACCCACCTGAAAACATCAACTTTTGATCTAGGAGGAAGTACTCGTCGAGACAGTTTATTGGAAAGATCCGTTCCTGCTGCTCATTGTTCTATGTTGAACTAAGAATTTGACCCCTGCACGGCCAAGTTATGTCAGTTTGAGTGCATTCTCACGCACGCGGGACGCGGTTACAGACGCGGTTACAGAGAGAGCAGCATGGTCGATGCGGTAGTGACTTACAACTCAACATAACTTGTCCGTGCAGTGGTCAAATTCTTAGTTCAATATAGAAAAATGATCAACAAGTACTGCTCTTTCCAATAAGATATGTGTCGACGAGTGCTCAGGTGAGTGGAAAATGATATCAACGAACGGACAACGCCATGAGAAAGAGCGTCAAATTCTGATAGAATGCGCGGGATTTCGTGCCTCTACCTCTGAAGCGAGATTTATTCGAAAAACAAGTTTGGCGCCAAAGTGGCGCGGCGCCATACCGGCGCCCAGATGAGTCGGAATGCGATATCGATGGCACCAGCGTGTTCAGCGTCAAAAGTCATCTCTAGGACGAATTTTTAAGCGATTTCTATTTTAGACCTATTCCAGCCATTTGTTCCCTAACGCAAACAGCGTCATCTGATATGCACTTTTTTTAAATAGACAGCGCGAATGATTTCACTCTTTACTGACAATTCCAAAGAATAAAACTGGCACACAACTAGTGTTTCGCTTCATTTTCGATTATTTTGTATACAAACCAATTGTCGGTTGGTTACTTGTTTTCGCTGTACAACTCGAAGAAGATATAAGTAGAAAGTCGTCCTCTTGCTGAGTGAAGTTTGCAGGTATCACACGGAAGTCAGAACCCTGAACAGAAGTAATAATATATTAGACAAATGTTAGGAGATAGGTACTGTCAGAATATAATAGGATCGTGCACAGCGGTCCTGTCATCGATTTTTTTTTGGAAGAGTAAGGGATGTGACCAGACGCAAGAGGTCAATTGATTGAGAGGAGAGAGAGACAGAGAGAGAGAGCTGAACGTCCAACTATCGGTCGTGTTCTCAGGCTTAACAAATACGCAGAGTATGTATCATTTAAAAAAATTGGCGTCCACTGCTATCAGTAAAATCCATTGGCTTTAGCTCGCTTGTTGGCATAACCAACAAGGTCAACACTTGGCTGCCCACGCCTTATTTGAAAAAAAAATGAGTTTTTCGCCAAAATGGCGCCGCGCCCTATCGGCGCACAGCGGAACCCGATTGCGAAATCGATGACAGCAGCGTGTTCAGCGTAAAAAGTTACCCTAGGACGAAATTGTGAGCGATCTATCTAATTTTCATACTATCTCATTTTTACTTTTGCTATTATGCAGTCTGTGGAATGATGTGAGTTCCAGCGAAAGCTAAGATCACCAATAATGGTTATTTATTGTAGTTGAATTGAACTGTCACTAACTATCACTTACTCGCTGATTCTCTCTAAAATGGATAACTCGAGATTGGAGGATCCTGGCATATGATGCAATCTTAGATCCCTTTTTAGCACGAGATTCTCAGGGATGGACCCTTCGGCCACATTCGCATATTAGCTGACAAGAAACAGATTCTCGTTCCGAAAATCACACAAAATTATTCGTTCTATAGAAGAAATGAAACGAAGATACTGAAACCTTTGCATATTTTCTTTTTTAAACCCCGTTCAGTAACTAAGATATCTGAGAAACTGAAACTGAGGCTTCCTTTCTCTTTCTCTTCTGAAATTTTTCCACACTTTTAGGCGTGTCACTTCTACTCTTTGCTACTGTGGAAGTGACTTGGTTAAGGCAATCAACATTGATTCAGAACGTTCACCCCCTCACATTGTTTACACCAGGTACATTCTTTCCAGGCATTTCAAGATCGCATCATTTCGAAACGTTGTCTTTCGAAATCAGATCTTTCGAAACGTAGTTGTTGACAGAGTGGTGGTTCTATGGACTACTTGCACGAGGGAGAATTTGAAGTGATGAGAGAAAGAGAGAGAGGGGGCGAGATAGTTTGGGGAGGGAATAGATGTTTCAAAATCTCATTACTTCCTTCTCTTTCGTTCAAAGATCCGTGCTTTAGTGTTAGTGACGATTGAAATTCTTGTGAAACTTTTTCTTATTAATTTAGCGAAAATAATAATTCATCACATTATCAGAAGTATAATTCCAGAATATGCAGTTTTCTCAGGAAGTAAGTATCGATTCAATATTTCCACTAATCGTAAGTGCTAAGAATTCTCCCAGCACCAAATGGGTACCACCACTTCCCATAGAGGTTAGACAGTATTTCATTTACAAAATTTCATTCCTATTCTCCACAAAGTTCTCATGAAAACGAACGTATAAGGGTGTCCGGAAAGTTTTCGCACTTTTATTTTTTTCGAGATTTCTGACGAACTACTACGGCTATCCATAAACATTGTACCTCACAGTTATCAGTATGCACAGTGCTCCAAAATATGCTATTTATGCCATTACGTTGTTTCATATGAATGATGCAATACAGTGTAGAAGGTGAACAAATCGAACTATTATATCCCCACATGCGACACCTAAAATTTAGATGAATGTGAAAGCTACAGATGCCGAATTTTTGGGTGATCTTGCTAAGATGTTTGACTACAATCCCACTCACAAAAATTTAGAATCCTTAAATTCACTAAAGCAATATGATGTTTTAAATCGAAAACTCGTGAAGTCACAGATTTCGGATTTTCAAAATTTTTAATGTATTTTCCGTTTTGTTGAGACTCATGCGATATAATATGTTTTATTATTCATTAAATATTATTTAAATTTTTTCATGACCGATTGTGAGGTAATTTTAGAAAATTTTCTCAGATTTACGTGGAAACTCAAAATTGCGTAGGGATGACGAAATTTTCTGTTACTGTGCACACTTATGCAGATCATTGATAGAAGTCATTTGCAGCGAAAATTGGAATTTTCTGGACACAAAAACCTCAAATCTTTGATGCTGACGTAAAAGTGGTGCATGTTTACAGTAATAGCGATTTCGCAGGGTGCGATCTACACTCCATGCCAATATTGGAAAATAACAAAGTGGTGTTACTCTCACGAATAAACTATAATAAAGCCATATCGAGATTGGCTGCGAAGTGAAATATAAAAAATTCGAAAAAGTGCGAAAACTTTCCGGACACCCTTATAATAATGAGAATACTTTCAAACAGAACTAGAGGATCCACATTTCTCACTCTAAGTGACCTCGAATTAAATGCTTTTGCGTAGGAATGAATGGGAATATAACTTCTTCGCATATCATAAATTTTAAATTACATTAGGAGCGGTATCCTTCCACTCTTTATTCTTTTAACATATTGGAACCACGGACCCAATTTCTCTCTGAATTTCTCAAAGAAAATTCATTTTCCCATTATAGACATAAATATTCTCTCAGGATACCGTGGATCCTGTTGGAATCAACAAATCAACGATCCCAAGGAACAAGAGAAGCTACAGATTAAAAACAGATGCGGAGAGAAATGACGAAACAAATAAGGTTTGACAGTTATATAAAATTGAAGTTATCATTATTTCTAAATTGCAAACAATGATTACTGTACATTACACATTTATTTTTGCATAAATAATTTCAGAAAATCCGAAAAAGTAACCGAAAGGCAGTAGATAAATGTCGTCAAAAGAAGAAAAAGGAGGAGGAAGAGGCGAAGAGACAGAATGAAAAGGAGAAGGAACTACTCAGAAGCACATTGAAGGTAGGGATTTTGAGCACTTTGACCCTTCTAAAATTTAAACATCTTTTGAAAGTGTGCTTTCATGCCATGATTGGTTGAGATTGTTATATGTAGTAACTCCATAAATCTATTATAATATTATAAATAATAATTGCAGAAACTAATCGAAAAGCACGAATGGACGGAAATTGTTGAAGAATTTCACAAAAGTGATCGACTTGTCACTCGCCCTCTCAATGTCGATTTCGGGGTTATGAACGAAGAACAGGAACAATTGTATAAGGAAATGAGAAGAGATCTGATGGAGTTGTACAAAAAGGTTTCGTAGATTCAAACAATCCACTTTATTGATAATATTTATTAACGAAACACTCTTGATGTTGACTGGTTTTTTTCGAATTATCGATTTTAAGACACTTCCCTGAAAGAATAAATATCAGAACATGACAAATCTTGTCGGAAAATTGGTATACCTTGTAATAAAAGTGCTGCAAAATCATCCTCTTTTGAAAGAATCTCTCTCGAAATAGTCTCTTTTGAAATTCCTTTGTTGACAAAGAGAGGAGAGAGAGGAATGGGCCGATAGATTAGAGGAGGAGAGATATCTCACTCCTTTACTCTGCCTTATCTACTGCAAGAGTCAGTCGAATGGCAGCAATGGCAAAGCAAGTAAGTAAAATGTTTGGAATATTTTCCACTCTTTATAAATGTTTGGGTTTGTATTGGTTATTAATCTAATGTATGGACAACGCATAGTTCGGTAACTGTACATAACAATACAGTATTACTATTTCACAAAATCCGTAATGTTGATCAGGATTTCGTGCAAATCGGAACAGAATGGAATGGTGATTTCTACATTCCAATTTCGGTGCTTTCAAGTTACAATAATTCGCCAGATCCTCTTGGTGGTGGAGCCTATGAAAGAGTCGTGTGAGTTATCGTTTACATACCTGCCTTGAAACGAATTTTGCGAATACATATCTTCTGATCATTCAACGTTAATTAGGGCACCATTCAAAAAAATAATTTCCCTGTTGTTTAGACTCCTCAACAGCTCTAATCCTTCTGAAGAAAAGTTGGCAATCAAGAAATTTATCGATCCTTTCAACAATGAGAAAACTGTACGTACGACCTCTTCTGGAATTTTTTTTTAAATCACAAAAATGAATAGTATCAGATTATATTTTGATTTTTCAAGATATCAGTCAACAACCTGTAAAAGAAATTGAGTACTCGGGTTTTCAAACTCCACCCTCCCTACTCTGATTTGATATCAACTCATTCAGGCTCACCGCTGTTTCCGCGAGTTGCAACTTCTCAAGGAACTAAATCACGAAAACATCGTCAAGATGCGATTTGCATATACCACCGAAGATTCAATGGATAAATTGGAGACTGTGTGAGATCTATATTTTCGCAGAAATTAGAAAAAAATGTTTCCATTTAAAAATACTAAGAATATAATCAACAAATCTTAATTTGAAGGTATCTCGCAATGGAATTCGGTGGAATCGATCTGTGTGATCTTCTAAGCCTAGAGACCGAAACGGGACAACAAATCTTCAGTTTCAAAGATATCAAGAGAATGATCTCAGAGTTGTTGAGAGCATTGAAATATCTCAATTCGGCAAATGTAAGCGATTTTGTTTATTAAAACAAATGTTTATTAAAATGCAGGTGACCCATTGTAATCTGAAGCCTGCGAATCTCGCAATCAATGATCGAAAGAAGATTACTCTTGTTGGTATGTAATAGTAATTTAATTATATTAATTACAATAGAACATTTGAAATATTGTATTTGCTCAAAACGGAAAACGCACTACATAAGAACTTTCAGAAATAGTCAAATTGCCATGAACTTGTCAACTTTTCTGATTAAAATTTAAAACAAATAGGAATCGTTTAAATATTTTTCATCAGATTTCGGTCTTGCACGATTCGATGACCCAGCGATGACACGCTATCCTGAGACAATGAACTATCGAGCAATTGAAACTTTGTCCTTCGGTGATTTCACAGCTCCGTACAATGAGAAAGGATATAATGAAGTTTATTAATTGAGCATATGCATGTTCAGACCAGGTCAAAACTTACATTACCGGGAAATTAAAATAACAAACTTGAAGTTAATTTAACTTTTCAGCCGATATTTGGTCGATCGGAACTATATAATCGCAGAATTTTGTTCGGGTAGACTTCATAAATAAACTCTCTTCTGAATGTCGACCTTGGTTGAAAGAAGAAATCGAGAAGAATAGTGAGGAGTTGAGAGATTTCATCGATCGAACACTCGTTTTCGATCAGGAAATGAGGTGCGTTATGGAGTGTAATTATAGAACCTGTCCCGCACCTCCGCCCCCTCAAAACGCATTCCATCCCGTTCCCCTGTCAGATTTCTAAAAGCAAATTTTCTTTCAGAATGTTTGTGGACGAGGCGTTGGCTCACGATTTTCTCTCGGAAGTTCGTGGAAAGGAAACAATTGCATCTCAGTCAATTATCGACGTTGGAGAAACGTCGATAGAAGAGTGGAACGAAATTGGGAGTTCATCCAAACCAATCACGTTTAGTTCAATATTGAATAACCATTTAGGAGCACGCGTATGCACTTTTCGTAATGAATATAGTTTAGCTGGGAATTAGTATTGGGCCGAATCGAATTATCTTAAATGTCGAACAATATTCTCGGAACGCTTATTTGTGCGAGTTGTGTGTTCCTCAGGAACAATCGCCGAATGGCTTAAACGAATTGTTCATCTTCACATACAACGCTGCTTACGATACTACACATCATTCCACAGGCCGGTCAACCTTCCAGAAATGCCTTTGGAGTGAGAGAGCGTGTGAAATCGAGAGGGACTCTCTCACTTTTGCATACTCTCTCGTCCAAACCCCGGTCTGTAGGTTTGGAATCATGTGACTACGATTTCGTCAACGCTGCTGGACCACAATTCGTTCAACTCGCAAGAAACGATCGCAAGCAATGGAGATCTCTCATGGCAGCTCACCTTTAACACCCAAAACCAGCTGTTAAAGTTGTTTAAATGTAACATGTAAATATACACAGTGCCATCAAATAGATCGAGGGGAATTCTTTCGAAAGACTGTCTATGATGGGGCGTGCACCGCGCTGTTTGTGAGATTATGAGAAGGGGAATACGAGAGAGAGAGAGAGAGAGAGCGGAGGGGAGAAATCTGGATGCTGGAGAGAGAAAAGAAGGGGAGTGATAAGGAGGCGGAGGTAAGGGCAACAAAGGAAAAGATGCACCGGAATCAAGAGGACTTAACGTCGACACAGCACCGATAAGACCGGTTTGCTAACGACGTCTACGCATCCCCTGCTGGCCGGGCTTCTGGGGCACGTTACCTGCCGCAATCAAAGTTGCTTCCGATTTTACAGCCATCGAGGGGGATGGAGGGCTTGGTGAAACTGGGAAGGGGATCGAACTCGTGACCACTCGTATGGCAAGCGGCGCCTTACACCACTCGGCCATGTCCGCCATCCACAAAATATTGAGACTTTCATCTTGCACAAAAACGAAATCTGCAAGCGTTGCGTGAATAATTTGAAAATTAATTATTGTTTTCAGGTTAGACGCAATAATTAAGAAGACACGTCTAAAATCGCTTTTCACAGTCGGCTTTCCATCGTTTTCAACCTTATTTTCACTGTCAGTTCAAATGTAATCAATCTTTTCAGTTATTCTTTGGTTTAGTTTGAATAAACATTATTTATACACGTTTTGTTTTGGATTTTGCTGATTTTCTCGTAGATCACATTGTTTAGCAGTGGTTTATCAATAATCTATTTGTATTCAATGAGGGACCGAATCGGGGCTCTGACGACACTAATTGGCTCAACTCGAGCTTCCCAATATATGGTCCCGATAGTGGATATCTGCCCACGAATTTTGTTACGAACAACGAGTAAAATATAAAGTTTCTACTGGAATCAAGAGGACTTTACGTAGACAAGCGACTGTTCTGTTGGGGCACACCGGGAAGGCCGGTTGCTGTAAAGGCATGCTTATTCACTGCTGTCCAGGCTTCTAGGGCAAGTCATCTTGCGCAATCAAAGTGGCTACCAATTATACAGCCACCGAGGGGGATGGAAGGCTTGGTGTATCTCAGATCGCGATAGTCCGATTATGTATTTTCAATTTCATATCAGTGTTTGGATTTGCTTGTGATCAACATTCGATATTTACAAATTAGACCAAAATAATGCAATTTTAAAACTTTCCGTAGTCCCTAACTCAGCAATCTCAATTCATCGCTTCCCAATATTTTCTCTCCCAAAAAGCGGCGAAATTTGAGCCGATCGTGCGATAAGAAATTGATTGGGCGTCTTCGCATTCTCCCCATCATTCCACCGACTTTCCAAACCTCCCGAAAGGGTTACGAGTGAGAGAGCGTGTAACGTGTTTTTCGAGTAAAACTCGCTTCGAAGTGCTCGTACAGGGGCAAAACCTAGACCTTTAGCACAGAATTTGACGCTGCGTCATCACACGCGTTCCGCGCGCGCGAAAATCCTTTGAGGCAGCATAAAATATCTTTCCCGGGAGTACAATGAGGTAACAAATGTATCAAAATGATCAGAAAATAATTCTCTATAATCTGGTAACGGGTTCGCTTGCGATGAGTTCGGGGTCAAAAATTCACTTTTTTCTCGAAAACCCGGATAAATCGTGTAATGTGGTTATAACCAGAAGATAGAGCGTCAAATTCTGCGCAAGAGTTTTAGGTTTTGCCCCTGTACGTGCACTCCGAAGCGAGTTTTACTCGAAAAACACGTTTTCCGCCAAAAATGCGCGGCGCCGTATCGGTGCCCACGAGCGTCCTATTGCGAAATCGATGGCACCAGCGTGTTCAGCGTCGAAAGTTACCCCTAGGAGCAAGTTTTGAGCCATTTCGATTTTTGACCTGTTCCAGACCCTTGTTGAGCCCTTGTTGATCCTAACGCAAACAGCGTCATTATTCTGGTTCTAACGTTTTTGCTTTAATTTGTGAGCCAATAGTGTTTTTTTCTCTTAAATCTTTCATGAGGGTTAAAACAATCTTCACTAATTCTCACTCTCCTTGCTCGTTCGTGAATTTCTCGTAAATAAGCTAGAGGGCGAATATAATCTCCAAAAAAATATAATTTTAAAAGACTCAACCAATCTCTTGTATGCGCCTAATACATTTCCTCACCTTTTCTTATCACTGAGGAATCACGCGCAGTTTGGTGAAAAAGACACACTGATAAAATGATAAGAAGCGAAGTTGAATTTCATATGAAATCACTCCGCTTCTAATCGATATTTATTCCGAAATTATCTCCATCACTCTCTTTCATATCAGTGTTTGGATTTGTTTGTGATCAACATTCGATATTTACAAATTAGACCAAAATAATGCAATTTAAAACTTTCCGTAGTCCCTAACTCAGCAATCTTAATTCAACGCTTTCCCAATATTTTCTCTGGCATAAAACCGGCGAAATTTGAGCCTTTGATCGTGCGATAAGAAATTGATTGGGCGTCTTCACATTCTCCCCATCATTCCACCGACTTTCCAAACCTCCCGAAAGGGGTCACGAGTGAGAGAGCGTGTAAATTGAGAGGACATCTCTCACTTCCATCTATCTCACTTTTAACCCTTTTGGAGGCTTGGAATCACAAGTCTTTGCTCATTTTCCCCGTTACACCAATTATGATTCTAAAGTTGCTTGTTTGTGCACAAATAATTTTTTGTTCTCAAATCATTCTTGTGGATTGGACATTCTTGTGGCCTTTATTTCTTTACTAATTCTCACTCCCTTTGCTCTTTCATGAATTTTGGCAAATAAACGAGAGAGCTCTAGAATCGCCGATTTCCTGACTAGTAGACGAATGGTTGGACTAGTAGCATTTGGTGACCGGGCTAGTAGCCAATCCAATATTTCATATTATTGGTGGTCGGACTAGTGGGAGTCCACTAGGGTGGCGAAAACGACTCATCGAGTCAGCCTTTTATGACCCCTCTCTCGAGTCATCGCGTCTCTTTCGAGTGAGTCGTTTTTCGAGTCGAAAACGAGTCAAGGGTTTTCTCATATATTTACCTATATTTACCTATATTTACCTACCTATATTATACCTATATTTAGTATTTTGACGTACGATATTGATGTGCGATACGATAAATCACTGAAAAGGTTAATTTAAAAAAAATTATATTTTTTGAATTAAATGTTCCAAATGTGCAAGTTTTGGATAGAGTTTAAAATGCTGATTTCAAATATGTTACTCTCATCTCATTTGGTCAACTAACGGCTGAGATAAACAGCTCGACTCGTTTCCGACTCGAAAAAAAGCAACTCACTCGAACCCTGATAGCGTCTTTTCGAGTGCTCGATAGAGAGGGGTCGTAAAGGGCTGACTCGATGACTCGTTTTCGCCACCCTAGAGTCCACTAGTCCGATCACCATTTGATACTAGTTCGACCATCGGCGATTCTAGAGAGTGAATTGTATTTCCCTAAAAAAGTATAATTTCAAAAGACTATAAATTCCCTTGTGTACACTAATACATTTCCTCACCTTTCCTCACTAACTAAGGAATCAAGCGCAATTTGGTGAAAGAAGACGCCATTTCACTGATAAAATGATAAGAAGCGAAGTTGAATTTCATATGAAATAACTCCGCTTCTAATCGATATTTATTCCGAAATTATCTCCCTCACTCTCTTTTTTTCTCTTTCTACGCATAGAAATTCCTCATCAGATCATTCCGAATTTCGCATCGATTAATTCACAGAGGTTTCTGATCTCTATCTCTCTCTCACTCTCTCTCTCTCTCTCTACCCTTCTCTCCTCTCTTTCTCATTTTGAAACATCAATCGTTTGAACATGTAAAGCTGGCACGCCTCTTTTTAGGTGGCAGTGATAAGGCATTGATCGAGTGTGTAAATTAAGTTATCCTCTTTTTGTTGATCAATTTGTTTTAAATTTAAGTAAAATCGCTGTCATTTAAATATTTTTTATATTAGTTTAGTCATGGCTGCACTTGAATTCTGGAAGGGAACACCAATTGATATGTATTGTAATCTCTCTCACTCTCTCTCTCACACTCACTCTCTCTCTCTCTCTCTCTCTCTCTCTCTCTCTCTCTCTTTCTCTCTCTCTTCTCTCTCTCACTCTCTCTCTCACTCTCTCTCTCACTCTCTCTCTCACTCTCTTTCTCCCTCTCTTCTCTCTCTCTCACTCTCTCTCTCTCTCTGTCTGTCTTTGACTCTCTCTCTCTCTCACTCTCTCTCACTCTCTCTCTCACACTCTCTCTCTCACACTCTCTCTCTCACTCTCTCTCACTCTCTCTCACACTCTCTCTCTCACTCTCTCTCACTCTCTCTCTCACTCTCTCTCTCTCTCGCTCTCTCTCTCACTCTCTCTCACACTCTCTCTCACTCTCTCTCTCACTCTCCCTCCCACTCTCTCTCTCCCCCTCTTTCTCTCTCTTCCTACGCCTAGAAATTCCTCATCTAGGGCATTCCGAAGTTAGCATCGATTAATTTGCCGAGCTTTCTGGTCTCTCTCTCTCTGTCTTTCTTTGTCTCTCTCTCTGTCTCTCTATTTCCCTCTCTCTCTCTTTCTCTTTCTCTCTCACTCTCTCTCTCACTCACTCTCTCTCTCTCTCACTCTCTCTCTCTCTCACTCTCTTTCACACTCTCTCTCTGTCTCTCTATTTCCCTCTCTCTCTCTCACTCTCTCTCTCACTCTCTCTCTCACTCTCTCTCTCACTCTCTCTCTCACTCTCTCTCACACTCTCTCTCTGTCTCTCTATTTCCCTCTCTCTCTCTCTCTTTCTCCCTCTCTTCTCTCTCTCACTCTCTCTCTCTCTCTCTCTCTCTCTGTCTTTCTTTGACTCTCTCTCTCTCTCTCTCTCTCTCTCTCTCTCTGAAAAGGTATCGGGAGTGCCAATTTTGTTCTCTCTTTTATTCTTTTATTGATCAATTCGTTTTAAATTCTAGAAAAGTCGCTGTCATTTAAATATCTTTAATTGTATTTTCAGTCATGGATTCACTCGAATTCGAGGAGATAAAACCAATGGAGCAATATTTCAATGCTCACCAGGCTTCCGATGGTTAGTTAGCACGAATTTCCACATAAAGGGGAAAAGGGAATGTAGAGAGAAAATAAGTGGAAAATATAGAGACTTCTCACTCATCTTTAGTAGTTTTAATTCGTGATAACCAATAATGGAAATAAATAGCTGAGAAATTGCAGGAACGATTTTCTATGTGAAAGTCTACAACAACTCGTCGATTTACGTTCTCCATAAGTGAGTCTTCAAATAAATTTAATTCCAGTTTAAAATTCATTCCAGTGGTCAAAAAGTGACAGCGATCAAATCGTGGGATGGACCAATCGGTTGGGATCGGCATGAATGCTTTGGCGACGCACTATATTTCTGGACTCACAGTAACAAGGTAATTACTTTTCTTTTGTGTAACGATTTTATTTTTTTATTTCAGATCTACAAAGCGACTTTTCACCCTCCCAACGAAATTCGAATAACATTCATTCGCGAAATTGAGAACGTTTGAAATATATAATTTAAAATGAAATAGCAGGGAATTGCAGGGAGAATCATACAATTACAACATGTTGCTAAGCAGGGAAATAAATGGAAGAAAAGTCATTTATCGAGCTTGTGATGATCCGAAGAATGGAATTATTGTGGATGTGGGAAAAGGAATGCTTATAGGATGCAATTCAGTAGTTGCAATTCACAGGTGAATAAATTAGGAACAAGAATATGAAGAAAGAACGAGATTTCAGAAGAAAACTAATATACATAAGTCCTCACTTGAAGGATAAAACGCCGATTAATTTGTCTCCAAATATAATTGATGTCAAGTGCGGAGACGTCGTGAGTTACTACTAGTTTTCCATTGATGATATGTGATGTAAATATTTCACTAGAAGCACTCCATATTCGAATTTTCAGGAATTAATTGCTAACGACGATTCCCCGCTCGTATTTTACTGCCAAGGCGGGTGGAATTCGTGTTCATTAATTGCTCTTGACACAACTAAAATGGAGATTCTCTCGATCAAATTACCGTGAGTTAAATGAAACTTTAATCTTTTCCGCGTATTGCTCTGTATTTTTGTATAGAACTATAAATTATGAATTAACGTTTCGAAGTTTCAAATAAAGCGTGAATGATTCAGTGAGATATTTATATTCCATCGTTACAGAGAACCGGAGAATAATCCAACGACAAACTACTGGTACTACATCGTTGGTGTGCACGGAGGAGAAATTACTGTGAGACGAAAAACGGAGACAACAGTGGGAGACAAAGTGGAATTCACCTTCGAAATCTGCAAGGCGAAATTCCGCGTGAGTTACAGTGGTGGCCATAATTGTGTAACCTTTGATATTTTTCACCATAACTTTATTCAAACTTCTCGAAACTTCCTGAAATTTTGAATGTAATATATTTTCGTAATCATGGATGATAATATCGGATAGTGGTCGGATAATTTTATTGGTGCGACAAGTTGCTGCAATGTCGACATTTTCGTTTTCTTTTTCGCTAAATTCGAATTGGGTTTATGTACTGGTATATGTAAGCACACGAAATATCTGAACACTAGGGCTACTCAATTCACCACTTGGTTGTAGTCTCGACTGCTCCACCAACCGAGCTGCATGTGCTGCATGAGGTACACTTTTAAATAATGTTTTCTATTATAATTCTCTTTCAGAAGGAGGAATCACGCTCATACGTGCCGAATATTATTGTGCAGTAAGTAGGCATACATTGTGCTAGTATGGGCAGGATCCGTCTCACTTTTGTACTTGCAGCATGATGACGTCACTTTTGCAGCATGTGATGTTGCAATGCAGCTACCTTGCTACAAACATTTTTCTCAGAGCTACACTTATCAGTGAAGGTTCTTGGGCGCATAGACATTGCAGCATTACAGTTTGATGATTTTAGAGCGCTTATCGGCTTAGCTGGAATTAACAAAATCGGTGAAAAAAAGGTTGAAAACGGTGTTTTTGTTCAAATCTTGTCAAAAACGGCTACTGTTTGACTGATTCGACGATCCATATTATTGTTATCTGTGGAACGACCGTTCTTGAAATTTAAGAATAGACTGCTTAGATGTCCGCGAACCTCTATTGATAATTGTAGCTCTGAGAAAAATGTTTGCAGCAAGGTAGCTGCATTGCAAAATCACATGCTGCAAAAGTGACGTCATCATGCTGCAAGTACAAAAGTGAGACGGATCCTGCCCATACTAGCACAATGTATGCCTACTTAGTGCACAATAATATTCGGCACGTATGAGCGTGATTCCTCCTTCTGAAAGAGAATTATAATAGAAAACATTATTTAAAAGTGTACCTCATGCAGCACATGCAGCTCGGTTGGTGGAGCAGTCGAGACTACAACCAAGTGGTGAATTGAGTAGCCCAAGTGTTCAGCTATTTCGTGTGCTTACATATAC
Organism: Pristionchus fissidentatus; assembly: GCA_036245785.1. Classification (NCBI taxonomy): domain Eukaryota; kingdom Metazoa; phylum Nematoda; class Chromadorea; order Rhabditida; family Neodiplogasteridae; genus Pristionchus; species Pristionchus fissidentatus. Next base: position 40,705,038 of record BTSY01000004.1, read on the forward strand.
CAGTACATCAACCCATTTCGAATTTAGCGAAAAAGAAAACGTAAATGTCGACTTTGCAGCAAATAAGCGCATTGCAGCAACTTGTCGCACCAATAAAATTATCCGACCACTATCCGATATTATCATCCATGATTACGAAAATATATTACATTCAAAATTTCAGGAAGTTTCGAGAAGTTTGAATAAAGTTATGGTGAAAAATATCAAAGGTTACACAATTATGGCCACCACTGTAATTTCTTCAAAAAAAGAACGAACACTAATAAAGCAATATTCAAAACGGAGTAGTAATTAGTGAATATTTTAATTTCACGAATAAAAGTGTGGCTTATATTAGTTTCAAGTTTCGAGCAATAATTAATGTGGTGTTAGATTTTCCGGAAAAGCACATTCGGAAAAGCTCGCAAAACGCAGAAAAAGACCCATAACTTAAATTCCAGAAAAGCAATCGTTCTGAAATTTTTATGGCATGTTCGCCAAAGATATTGGATCTCACAGTTAATTTTTGGTCGCTCTCTCGCAAGTTTCCGCAGTTCTACATCAGCTTTTCCAAGAAGTTTCGCAAATTTCTTTGAAAAAGCTCATATAGAACTGCGTAAACTTGCGAGAAAGTGACCAAAAATTAATGGTGCGTTCCAATACCTTTGACGAACATGCCATAAAAATTTCAGAACGATTGCTTTTCTAGAATTTAAGTTATGGGTCTTTTTCTGCGTTTTTCGAGCTTTTCCGAATATGCTTTTCCGGAAAAACTAAAAACAAAATTAGTTTGATTTACGATAATACGGCCAAAAATGAAATTACAGAATGCCAGCATAAAGTTTGAGCTCGAAGCGGCTATCCAACTTGCGATTCGAGAAGAAAGAGAGAGAGAAGAAGAGAAGAGAAGGAGAGAACAAGAAGAGGAGGAGAGAAAGAGAGAAGTGGAAAAGAAGAGAAGAGAAGAGGAAGAGAGAAAGAGAGAAGAAGAGAGAAAGAGAGAAAGAGAGAAGAAGAGAGAAAGAGAGAAGAAGAAAAGAGAATGAGAGAAAGAGAAGAGGATAAGAGAAGAAGAGAAAGAGAAGAGGAGGAGAGAAAGAGAGAAGAAGAGAAGAGAAAGAGAGAAAGAGAAGAGGATAAGAGAAGAAGAGAAAGAGAAGAGGAGGAGAGAAAGAGAGAAGAAGAGAAGAGAAAGAGAGAAAGAGAAGAGGAGAAGAGAAAGAGAAGAGGAGAAGAGAAGAAGAGAAAAAGAAGAGGAGGAGAGAAAGAGAGAAGAAGAGAAGAGAAAGAGAGAAAGAGAAGAGGAGAAGAGAAGGAGAGAAAGAGAAGAGGAGGAGAGAAAGAGAGAAGAAGAGAAGAGAATTAGAGATGAAGAGATTTCTGAACAGGCTAGTTCCGTTTCAGTGTTTGAAAAAACAATTTACACAAGAACGGCATTTCATGTCTCTGTAATGGATGTATACTCATACGAATAATATATTCCATATTATTTTTTTAAAAATTTCGACTGAAAGATCAAATATTTGAATTCCCGATTTTTTGTGTTTTTTTTGTAAATAATTATCTCCGCATGCAGTGAAGGTAGCGGAATAATTTCTGTCTGTTCCGAATAGCGTGTTATCTGAATTGAATAAGGAAGAACAATTTTGAATAATAAGTTTTAAATCAGTTTCAGTTATACTGTTTTCAAACTAGCGGGGTTGTATTGAGGTTGCGCTCTATGCGCTCTATGCTCTATGCTCTATGCGTACACTACGCTCTATGCGTACACTACGCTCTATGCATAGATCTGGTGCGGGTTCAGGGGGAGCTCGATAGGTGGCTCTAGGTACGGTCCAGGGGCGCCCTGTAGCCGGCTCCAGGTTCGGTCCAGGGGGAGCTCGGTAGCCGGCTCCGGGCTACATTAAAGCACGCAGTATGCTGGGGAATGTTAATCGCTAAAAAGAGTACTGGCTTATGCCGGATACAGTGCGTTCAGAAATTTTAAGAAATTTTCAGAGATGTTTCCTGTGATTCCCTACCCCCTCTGAATCGTTTTGGAACTTTTCGAAATTTTCGATTTTTCACGTTAAAACGCGTTAGAACACGTTCGGACACGTTTCCGACATCGCGAAACACTTTTGAAGTGATCCCCTACGCTTTCTGAATCATTTAGGAACTTTTCGAAATTTTCGATTTTTCACGTTAAAACGCGTTAGAACACGTTCAGACACGTTTCCGACATCGCGAAACACTTTTGAAGTGATCCCCTAAGCTTTCTGAATCATTTTGGAACTTTTCGAATTTTTCGATTTTTCACGTTAAAACTCGGCAAAACAGGTGAAAACGTGTTTCACGGAACTCAAAAACGTGTTAGAACGGTTTCTGACACTCGCGAAAAATGCGGCAAAAGGTTTGCCCGCGGCGGGGGTCGAACCTGCGTCGGTCCGATTGCTAGTCCAGCGCGTAACCCACTTGGCCATGGATGTGGTGATTTAAATTTTGTAATATTTTAAAGCAATTCTGGTCTATTATCATATGCAAAAGGTTCTGAGAAGCATAAGGTTCAGCGATTTTGAAGCGAAATATAAGGAAAATGAGAAAAAAGGAAGGACAAAAAAACAGACAGACAGACAGACAGACGTTAGCATTTTCTAATATATACAGGGTGCGTGAAAATTACCCGCACTCGAACTTTTATCAATATCTCCCCTTTGAATGCCATTTGAGCAACCAGTTTTATATATTCATTTATTCAATTAATTAGCAACAGAAACATGCCCATGGATTTCGATGTGCCCGCTTGTTGATTTGATACAAACGCGGAGAAGCTTCACATAGGCGATCGGCAATTTACGTTGGTAGTGACTTTAAAGAGTGTCCAACGCTCGGAGGAGGGCCGTTTTCAGGCTGCCCAGAGTCTGTTGCTCAGTAGACGAGAGCTTGCTCTCTACAGCTCTCCAGAAACTGGAATCCTGGGATTCAAGTCGGGGAAGTTCGGTGGCAATTAATTGATAGCGATGTAGTCGGGAAAGATCTCCTCAGATCACTTGGTCGTGTCCTTAACCGTGTTGCTGGGTGCGCCGTCCTTCGGCAGCGTCCAAAAGGACCAACTTAAATGAGACTTGGGGCAGGGGACTAGTGTGGTTTTCAGAGTATGATTGGTTTAGTAGTTCGTGTTCGCATTCACGCCTAGGGTGACAGAGACGAGAGTGATCCGACCGGTAGAGCGAAACCCTTTTCATACGATCATATAGGCATGATGCGAGGTATGACCGGTGCGCCACCCAGCTTGACAGATTTCTTGGTATCGTGGGCAATGATTCTGTCGTTTTTACTACTTATCTTACCGTCGAGGGTCAAGATCTTTTCATCAGTAAAGAAAGTGAAGTAATGTACGTAAATGCTACATCGGTCCAGAAGGAGAGGGCCTCCCATTCCGCGGAGATTGATCGGACAATCGGCCAAATCAAGCAGTTTATGGTACTTGTACTGTTGCTACACCAGGCCGGATTTGACGACCTTGCGAATGGAGGCGTTGAAAATACCGAGCTTGAAATCATCTCGAGCATGCTTCTCTTGGGGTTAGGGTGGACCTTCTGTCACCTAATCTCACGATTCTGGGGTGAAGTTGCGGTCACCGGTTTTCCCCTCCTCGTTGTTGTCTACCGTGCCGAGTACCTGGTAGCCTCGGCTGGCGTGGTAGAGAGTATTCTCGGGGACATTGAGACGAACGAAAATATCGGAGGGTTGGATTCCCCCTCGATAAACTGCCAAGATCGCATATATCATCGGGTTTGCTTTCACCATACTTGACTAACTCGACCAATCGGATTGAAACCTCGAACGGTTTTAGAGGGAAGGTTAGTCTTCGTAACTGGGCTACAGGTGTTGCGACATATCGATTAGCAGCGATTGCGTAATCTGATGCAATCGAGTGCGGGTAATTTTCACGCACCCTGTAGTAATGTTTTAGTACTGAAAAAGTAAAATTGCTAGAAATGAATAATTATTTCAGATGCAAATACCTGAATTAGAAAACGAGAAGAAAACGAAGCCCTTGATGGAAGAAAATGAGCAACTTCGACTAAAAGTGCAACAACTGCAGATCGAGAACGAGAATGCACGTTTTTTTACAAATAATATTGCTATTGAATTTCAAACGGATACTTTAATTTACAAATACGAACTTTTAAAAAAAAATGCTAAAAATTAGAGGACTGATTTTATGATCATTGTATTTCTCATACTCAGTATAATGGATTTTGCATGGACGTTGATGGTGGCATATTTCTTGAAATTAGTTAAGATTGAACGAAAAATACTTAAAAAAAATATTATCAAGAAATTGAAGCACTGACAGACATCAGTCACTGGAACTGCCATAAAATAACAAACTGAGATTAAATATATATAATGAGTACTGAGTATTGCCTATATAACGCGCACAAAATCGGCGTGTAGTTTTAACTTTAACGAAAATGGCAGGACGCAAAAACGCCACGCTTTAAATAATTCTGGGAACGCAATTCGATAGAGGATATGTTTGTTTACCTCCCCTATAAAAATGGGAATATTTAAAAATCATGATTTTTTCTATGCGTCGGAAATTTTCAGAATGTTCGAGTCTCTCCCGATTCCTGTCATAAAATCAGCTCTCAGTAGGGTTTTTGTGTAAAATTTCAGAGCATTCGATTTTATGGTAGAAATTTCGGTATCCTTTCAGATTTGCGCAATATTTATTTGAAAAGGATTTAAATGTCACAATAAAATATGAGCAAACTTAATTTTAGGAGGCTATATTAATATTGCATACAAAGTAGGGTTCGCATGGCAAAAAATTGTCAATTTCAAGAAGTAGTATATTTGGCTCTGTTCTAGTAAGGGAATAGAAAGGTCCCATGGGAATAGAAAGGTCCCAAAAAAAAAAGGTCCCATGGGAATAGAAAGGTCCCAAAAAAACAGAAAGGTCCCATGGGAACAGAAAGGTCCCAAAAAAACAGAAAGGTCCCATGGGAATAGAAAGGTCCCAAAAAATAGAAAGGTCCCAAGAAAGAGAGAAAAATAAATTACCGGAACAGAAAGGTCCCAAGAGCGCTGTAAAAAGATGAAAAATAATAGAAAGGTCCCAAGAACGCTGAAAATCGCATGTCAAGAATAGAAAGGTCCCAAGACTCGAAAAAATGGCTCGAAAATAATAGAAAGGTCCAAACAGAACAGAAAGGTCCCAAGAGTGGTCTAAAAAGATGGAAAATAATAGAAAGGTCCCAAGAATCGAAAAATTGGCCTGAAAATAATAGAAAGGTCCCAACAGAATAGAAAGGTCCCAAGAATCGAAAAAATGGCTTGAAAATAATAGAAAGGTCCCAAGATAATAGAAAGGTCCCAAGAGTGGGCTAAAAAGACAGAAAATAATAGAAAGGTCCCAAGAATCGAAAAATTGGCCTGAAAATAATAGAAAGGTCCCAACAGAATAGAAAGGTCCCAAGAATCGAAAAAATGGCTTGAAAATAATACAAAGGTCCCAAGATAATAGAAAGGTCCCAAGAATCGAAAAAATGGCTTGAAAATAATAGAAAGGTCCCAACAGAATAGAAATGTCCCAAGAGTGGGCTAAAAAGACAGAAAATAATAGAAAGGTCCCAAGAATCGAAAAATTGGCCTGAAAATAATAGAAAGGTCCCAACAGAACAGAAAGGTCCCAAGAAGAGATTGAAATCCATGAAAATAATAGAAAGGTCCCAAGATAATAGAAAGGTCCCAAGATGCAAAAACGATTTCCATGAAAACAAAAGCAATGAATGAAATAAATATTTTTAAAAAACGATATGTGTGCTTAACATCAGTGAATAATTGACATCAGTATAATTGTTTTATCTGCGTCACAATTGAATAAATATAGTATTAAACAAGAAAATTGAAGATCGGGTAACAATTACACTGAATTATACATTATATTTAACACTCTTATCACACTCTCCTTTTTACCCCCACTGCATACTCTTCTTGCTGGCTTATATGTGGTTTTTACGACCACTTTGAGTGGTCTTGGATGGATTTCTAGTTCGACTGCTACGAGTGGTAGTAGGGGGGAAGTGTAGGTTTAGTGCGAGTAGCTCTAGTGGGGCGACGAGTGGTAGTGGGGGGGAAGTACTGTGGTTGAGCGGGATTGGAACTTGTGAAGGAATGGGTACCAATTGATGGAACGGGTGAAATCTTTAGTGGGTAGGCTTGTTTTTCGATAGTGCTTCATTCATAAATTTTACTTTTTGCACTACATTTCGCATATTTTCACCCGCAGTTGGTGAATTAATCAACTCTCAAATCAAATGAACTGCTCCTGTAGGGGCATACTATTCATCCAGAGATGTTGTGGGGGTTTCAGTAGGTGCGTAATCGGTTTCCTAAAAAAATACCTGCCCCACTAAAGATTTCACCCGTTCCATCAATTGGTACCCATTCCTTCACAAGATCGTTCCAATCCCGCTCAACCACAGTACTTCCCCCCACTACCACTCGTCGCCCCACTAGAGCTACTCGCACTAAACCTACACTTCCCCCTACTACCACTCGTAGCAGTCGAACTAGAAATCCATCCAAGACCACTCAAAGTGGTCGTAAAAAACAACATATAAGCCAGCAAGAAGAGTATGCAGTGGGGTAAGAAGGAGAGTGTGATAAGTGTGTTAAATATAATGTATAATTCAGTGTAATTGTTACCCGATCGTCAATTTTCTTGTTTACTACTATATTTATTCAATTGTGACGCAGATAAAACAATTATACTGATGTCAATTATTCACAGATGTTAAGCACATATATCGTTCTTAAAAAAATATTTATTTCATTCATTGCTTTTGTTTTCATGGAAATCGTTTTTGCATCTTGGGACCTTTCTATTATCTTGGGACCTTTCTATTATTTTCATGGATTTCAATCTCTTCTTGGGACCTTTCTGTTCTGTTGGGACCTTTCTATTATTTTCAAGCCATTTTTTCGATTCTTGGGACCTTTCTATTATCTTGGGACTTTTCTATTCTGTTGGGACCTTTCTATTATTTTCAGGCCAATTTTTCGATTCTTGGGACCTTTCTATTATTTTCTGTCTTTTTAGCCCACTCTTGGGACCTTTCTATTCTGTTGGGACCTTTCTATTATTTTCAAGCCATTTTTTCGATTCTTGGGACCTTTCTATTATCTTGGGACCTTTGTATTATTTTCAAGCCATTTTTTCGATTCTTGGGACCTTTCTATTCTGTTGGGACCTTTCTATTATTTTCAGGCCAATTTTTCGATTCTTGGGACCTTTCTATTATTTTCTGTCTTTTTAGCCCACTCTTGGGACCTTTCTATTCTGTTGGGACCTTTCTATTATTTTCAAGCTATTTTTTCGAGTCTTGGGACCTTTCTATTCTTGACATGCGATTGTCAACGTTCTTAGGACCTTTCTATTATTTTTCATATTTTTACAGCGCTCTTGGGACCTTTCTGTTCTTGGGACCTTTCTATTCCGGCAATTTATTTTTCTCTCTTTTTTTGGGACCTTTCTGTTTTTTTGGGACCTTTCTGTTCCCATGGGACCTTTCTGTTTTTTTGGGACCTTTCTGTTCCCATAGGAACTTTCTGTTTTTTTGGGACCTTTCTGTTCCCATGGGACCTTTCTGTTTTTTGGGACCTTTCTATTGCCATGGGACCTTTCTGTTTTTTAGGGACCTTTCTATTCCCATGGGACCTTTCTATTCCCTTAGTGAGGGGATACTAGAACAGAGCCGTATATTTTATCAGTCTACAATCAAAAAATCAAATTCTCTATTTTTCACAGATTGTGTGCAACTGCCGTGCGATGTAGTAGGACGAGGGAAAATTTTGCAGGACCTCTAGTAGAATTGAAAATTAAGTGAGAAACTGTTTTTGATGAATAGCTGGGCTGCGTGAACTCTGATCAAAAAAGTTGCGAGAGTAAAAAACTCTTGTATTTCGATGGGCTATCGATCGCACTAAGAATCGGAAAGATTCCATTCGATCTGACGAAAAAGTTTGGTGACGTCACAATTACCAATATTTTTGCCCTGAGGCGTAGAAGCATTTTTGAACTTCCGGAATGGCAAATTCGTAACTCTCGACAAATGCACTACAACATAACGTTGTCAGTCTCCACTCGAAAATTTCGTCAACTGCCAGTTTCCTGAAGAAATATGTTGACCCACTCAGATAGTCTCTCTTACATAGTATCTATATTCCAATAAATAAGATTTGATATTCAAAAAGATGAAGTATCCCGAAAGATTACATATAAAATGACCTCTCTTTAAAGAAAGAGTGTCAGCAAAAGTAGGATATGGAACTTATTATATTAATCGCGTACCCCTGTGAAGGATAATATAAATCCAAAATTTGAAAGGTATATTTTTCTCCGAACCGAAATACTCTCTTGCAAAGAACCTACAAGGCTCAGGGAAATCAGGTTCAAGTGCCGCGCACGCGTGTTATGGCGTGCGCGATTAGGTAAATTTACTGGTCAAATTTCTCTCTCGTGTCGAATTTGCGTGCGCTTTCTCCCCGCTGGGGGGGAAGAAGGAGGGGAGAGAGGAGTTGCACTCTCGCTAATCTCTGCCCATCTGCATACGCGCATTTGCCTAGGCAGCGTGCTCTATCCCAGACGTCAGACGATTGTTCTTACAGTATTTTATCTTTACCAGACAGGGTAATCGTGGTGGGATGTTTAGCTGACACTCCTTCTTTAACGACTTTCAATTGTATTTATTTCCACCAATTTTTCGAGTGAAAAAGTAATCATAGAATACTCGATATCATCTCACGAGGGAATAGCTGGAACACCTCTAAAGCTCTTGAAACACTTTGGAGCTAGATACGCCTATCTTATGGTGGATAGAGGCAGTGCAGTACTGCAGTATGCAGTGCACGTTACATAGTATATTACAATAATATAAGAGTTGATATTCAATGATTTTATCAAACGAGCAAAGTCTGTTTAAGCTGATCAAGGAGAAGAACGAGATCTCAAGAGAAAACGACGAATTGCAAGAGAGAAATTTGGAAATGGGAAAAAATATGGAGTCTTAAAACATTTTATCAACCATTGTAGTGAAGTGCATTCAAAAAAAGTTATTTAATTATTTTAAACTGCAGAAACTACAAACAGAAAGAAGTGTGCACACTCAGGTGCCCTTTTATGAGGAAAAGACTCATCGAACTATGGAAACGGAAGAGACGAAATTCTTTCTAGTAGAGTGAACGAAAGGAACAAAATTATCCTTCCGAAGTTTAATATTCTGTATGATTAGGGAAAATAAATGCCGAGTCGCAAATCGATCGCTGTCTTTTGCTAGAAGATTGTTAATTGGTACTATTCTACAGTGGAATCATGCCAGAATATCTGACCCTGGTAAATTGAGTATTTGCATATCGATTCCATAGTCCAATGAGTATTTTCATAAGGCATTCGTGAACGTGCACACTGCTTCCTTTTATAGTTTATAATGATAAAGTTTAAAAATAAAACTATCTGATCCAAGGCTTTCGGGACCGCAGTACCCGGACGTACTTGATAAAAGTTTAAATAGGGCAGCAAATTGATGTGCATATGATTATGCGTCACATGCATTATTTGACGGAAGAAAATAATTTCCTGCAGTCGCACAACTTTCCAAAAATATAGCAAAAAGATAGACGATGGCGAGGAGTCGAACCCGTGGGGCAAAACTGATAGCACTGGCGTGCAACCGCCTGAGCCATTGGGCAACATTCTCGTAGGTCACTGCTCGAGCTATGCAAATGAGTGGAGTGGCTTGCGTGTTACTATTGCCGGGTTAATATTCCTTAGGAATCGATTAGGGTTTTTTTTAAAGAAAGTGGAATTCGGCTGCTTCCTGGGTCCCTTTTCCATATTTGAGCAAATTTTTCAATTCTCTTTCCTTGAGGTTGTGCAGACCCCTTGTAAGTAGAGTAGATATCTCGCCTCTCACCAGAGAATCGCTTGATCTTGAATCACTTAGGAGCTAGATACGCCGATCTTATGGTGGATAGAGGCAGTGCACCGCAGTACTTCAGTCGCGCTTATTGGAGTATGGCGATACACGGAACTGTCTTTGGGCAAGCAAGAACTATGTCTTTGAAAGTTGCATCCAACCATCTGCAATATTTGATCATAACAATATCTAACACTTTTTGAGGTGTGCGCAGAACTTACAAAATATGCTGATGCGGCATTCCAATCAGAGAGGGAAAATAAGGCACTGAGCGAAGAAATGGAAGAAATGAAGTTGAAATTGGAGGAAATGGAGAAACGACTAAATGAGGTTTTCAGGCGATTTAAAATATAAATTAATCTCATTCTTATCAGAAAATGATTGAAATCTTGCAACAACGAATGGGCATTCTCCCATTCGCCGAAAAGGAAATTCTCACGGAGGATTTGATCTGTTTCCAAACGGAGAATGGTAAATTGATTGTTCCATTTGACTAGAAGCCATGACAAACATTTATTTTTCGAGACACATATTTAACTGGACCCATTGGTTTGTGCCAGAAATAGATGGTTCTAATACTGAAATAATGTTAGCAAGACCTTAATGTTACAATTAATTTGTGTAAATTTATAGGGATTCTATTTTATTATAACAACTGCAAACCGCGAAATCTCTTCATAAATGTCAAGTGAGAACTTTCTTCTTTTTTTATGACTTGTTCACAAAAATAAGAATGACAATGGAATTTCAGTGGGGATAAAATCTGCGCTGATTTGTCTTTGTTGGATGGAGTCTTTGATTGTCCCTTCAAAGGAATCATCGGAAATTTTGCATTCTTCTCTTCTGTTCGTGGAAAGGTGAAATATAATGAGATTATTATCTTCATTTAATTTTTTTTAGAATATTGAGTTCTTCATTGCTTCTCTTCAAAACGACCAGATAATCTTCGAGAAGATCAATGAGGTTTCATATTATTGCTATGAATAATCTGGGTGTACGATGTAAAACGTTCTAGAATATTACTCTCTCAGGAAAAGACATCGAACATTTCACTTCTTGAAAATCAGCCATTCTGCTGGGTCGAGCTATCGAAAGCATGGTCCATTTATCGATTCGAAGAGAAACTTTCTGAGAATGGTGGAGAAATGTTTGACATATCTGAAGTCAATCATCTGCGGAAATTTGATTGCTGCATCCACAGGTGACACTTACAGAATACCTCCTAACAATAATAGTAATTATTCAGAGGCATACTGTATCTCTTCCGAGAGAATGACTTGGCTGTAGTGGAAAAAGTGAATGAGAAAGTAGTCAGAGTCGAAAGTCCACTAATCGATTCAGCTGTGAGTTTTTTGCAATTTACTTTTAATAAAAAATATTTTTAATTATACATTTAATTATTTCAGTCATACTTCATTCCACAACACTCCGATTTCATCTACATTCTCAATTCGGCCACAAATCTCCTCCTTATTCTCAATACTTCCAATCTGACATTCTCCAAGTTCCTCTACGAGTGAGTATAAAAAACGCAATGTGTAAAACCTGTGCCTCCGGAAAAAAATTTCTTGATTCCTCCACTTATAGGAAATGATTGTGTCTGTCTGTCTGTCTGTCTGTCTGTCTGTCTGTCTGTATGTTTTTTTTGTTGCAGCGTGACGGACATTTTTCCATTTTCGCCATTTTCCATCGCTTCAAATTTGCGCAATCTTCTCAGAACCTTTTGCATATGATAACTGCTCAGAAAACCTTTCAAAATTTTAATATAAAAATCCGCTAATTTTATAGCCAAGTGGATAACGCGCCAGACTTTGAAACCGAGACCCCCAGGTTCGACCCCCGCCGCGGGCAAACCTTTTGCCGCATTTTTCGCAAGTGCCAGAATGCGCCCTGACACGTTTTTGAGTATCGTGAAACACGTTTTCACCTGTTTTGCCGAGTTTTTACGTGAAAAATCGAAAATTTCGAAAAGTTTCCAATTGATGCGCAGAGCGTAGGGGATCACAGGAAAAGTGTTTTACAATGTCAGAAACGAGTCTGAACGTGTTCTAACATGTTTTAACGTGAGAAAAATCGAAAATTTCGAAAAGCTCTCAAATGAACCGGGGAGCGTGGAGAATCGCGGGAAAAGTGTTTTGCGATGTCGGAAACGTGTCTGAACGTGTTCTAACGCGTTTTAACGTGAAAAATCGAAAATTTCGAAAAGTTTCCAAATGATTCAGAGAGCGTAGGGGTTCGCAGGAAAAGTGTTTTGCGATGTTCGAAACGTGTCTGAACGTGTTCTAACCTGTTTTAACGTGAAAAATCGAAAATTTTGAGAAGTTCCAAAAAGATTCAGAGGGTGTGGGGAATCACGGGAAACATCTCTGAATGTGTTCTAAAAATTCTGAACGCCCTGTATCCTGCGTTTCCGTTGTGAAAGGCTCGTGAGGCTGAGAGCGATCGAAAAAAGTTGCCACGGAGCCACGAAGTGGCGTAGTGGCAACTTTTTTCGATCGCTCTCAGCCTCACGAGCTTTTTGCAACGGAAATAGCCAGCACTCTTTGTAGCGATTAACAGTCCCCAACATCCTAAACTCTCCCTGGACCGTACTTAGAACCGGGAACCGAGCTCCCCCTGGACCGTACCTGAAGCAAGCTGCCGAGGTCCCCCTGGACCGTACCTGAAGCAAGCTACCGAGGTCCCCCTGGACCGTACCTGAAGCAAGCTACCGAGGTCCCCCTGGACCGAACCTGCCGAACTATGCATAGAGTGTAGTGTACGCATAGAGCGTAGTGCATTTAACCTCAACACATCCCTGCTAGTTTGAATACAGTCAAGAGATGAATTATTTCAAAATTTTAATTATCTCAGATCTCCTCGAGACTGTGATGCTCATTCGATTGTGGGAGTTTACAATGGAATTCTCACTATGAGATTCCAACCACTCAGTCCCTCTCGACCTCTTCTAATGACTACTCAACTGCCAGACAATTGCTGGAATGGTTGGTGATTTTATTCAATGTATCGTATTTTTCATCGCATTTTCCATAACCAAAATATCAGCTTTTGCAATTCTGTTATGACAGATTCTTTTTAGTTCTGAACTGACGAATTTTCTGTGAAGAACTTCCGAGGATTCGATAATACATTCCATTGAAGTATATTGTGGCTCGATATTCTCTTCCCCCACGATTAAATTGCTCACAAATCGCAGTCCTATCGATAAACGTCTTGTTATCTTCCGAGTGGCTCCATAAAAATTCAATTTTTTCGCCAATACAATTATGAAATACTCGTTAAAACATGTTCAGCTGTATTCTCATCTACATTATCTTTTATAGTCATTCAAGACATGATTAAAAGAAGAGAGAACAAAAAAGCAATTAAACTAACCACTCCTGGGGCCGTCACTGACGAGCTCCCCCCCCGGAGGTGTATGACTGTTTGGCGCTAAGGGGGCGAAACAGTCATACCTACTATAGTTTTAACTTATTTAACTTGTAGTACATTTGAAATAGCAATCAATATTGTAATCAAATTCAATTTCAATTCACCTGGGAAGTTATTCCAATCTGTTGTCTCTATCTGTCTCGCTTGCGAAATCCTAATGATTCTTTTTTTTCCGTAGAGGAGCCGGAACTGGTCTCGTGATATATCGAACTCTCTCGAAGAGTCGGCAAGTGAAAGAATGCGCTGAATGTTGAGACCATTTTAACACATAATCGACAATAAATGCAGCATAAAAAGCACCCATTGGATTTCGATAAAAGCATAGACCACTGCGAAAAAAAACTTTATTTTCGAATATTCAAAGAACTATCTTGGGTTAGTTCAATTCTCGATCATCTTTGCTTTGAATCCTCTCACTTTCTCTCCACTGGTCGAATTCCACACGAGACGCATCGCATTTGTAGTCGAATTGATTCTGATTGGGTTCGGAAGGTAACCGGATAGCCTGAAATGGAATTGACAGCATCCAGTTGGCACCATGCCAAGAACATCTCTCGTTGTCTGACCCTCTCGATTGGCGCGCTCTCTCTCCATCTCTCTCTTTCTCTAACTCGTTCTCGCCGACTGCTGCTGTGGAATTGAATGTGAATAGTTCCGAAGCAAATGGTACATCCAGTCCTCATTCCGATCACGTTTTTAATCAAAAGCGGTCTAGTTCCCTGATATTCTAAGTTGAACCAACTATATTGAGATATTCCTTTGCCTAAATAAAACAAACTTTTTCTTCGGAACAACTAAAATTATTTTACAAATAAGTATGTTTTAAAGCGACAAACCTCGTCGCCAGGTGAATAAATAGAGTTCACAGGACACCCAGCAGGTTGCGATGCGGAGAAATCAAGAGCTGAAAAAAATTTCCCATTCATCTTTTTTTTGTGCGTACACGGAGAGCAAATTTGCTAGAAGAACGTATTTTCCACCCAATCAATCATTTTAATGAGGAAATGATAATACTGACGACATCACATTCAACGTTCATCAATTGCCCTGAATAACATACGCATAATTCCGAACCTCCAGAAAGGGGTCACATCTACGAATGACATTTTTCCTGAGGAACGGGCATTCCTATGAAATTATCTTAGTTTTCATTTGCAATATTACAGGGTGGCCAAAAAGTATAGGTCAAAGAATGCGAAGGCCCATGAAACTATGTGTGACACTTACCTAGGCTCATACGGTCATAACATTATGTCGTATGTTACATTTGGCCGTCATCAACCTAGATGGCGACAAGTTGTCGACCAGGGACTCGTGAGTGGTGGGCCGCAGATATTTTGTGTCAATATTATCTCATGCTTTTACGCGAGACAGAGTGGGTGAGAAACGAGGGATATGCCGGCTGTCATGGGTATTAGGGTGGCTAATAGCAGTACAGTACTGCGCGAGTCCTATTTCGGAGGGGTGGTAGAGCATACCTCCTTGCACAATACTAACCACACAGAGAAATCATACGAGTTGAGGTCCGAAGATTTGGAGTGAAATTCTAAATTTGGATTGAATAATCGGGTGGAAAAATGGTTTTTGGCGATTTTTAAAGCTGATTCTTCCAGGAGTGTCCATGTTTGTCTTTTGAAATAGAAATAGGATTATACTAGAAGGAAGTTCTCTGTAATCACTTTGATCAGATCCATCTTACTGATCATTACTCCAGGCGTTGCGAAAAAGACATGGGTATAGGTGATTCCGGAGCCCGGCACATAAATTGAGACAGAGTGGGTGGGAAACGAGGGATATGCCGGCTGTCATGGGTATTAGGGTGGCTAATAGCAGTACAGTACTGCAGTGCACTTGAGTCTCATGTGCACTGCAGTACTTGATTTTGAAGAAACCAAATGTATCGATACACTCCGAAAAGCGAGAGTGATGTACTGAAATGCACTGTGCACTGCAGTACACGCTCTCCCTCAACGCGTCGTGTACTAGCAGTACACAGTGCATTGGCAGTACACGACGCGCGTGTACTGCAGTGCACAGTGCATTTCAGTACATCACTCTCGCTTTTTCAAGTGTATCGATACACCGGTGTACTACTCAGTGCACGTACTGAGAATGCACTGTGTATCGATACTGCACTGATTTCGCCACTCTAATGGGTATGGATTACTGATGTCAGTGAGTAGTGATTCCCACATTGTGGGGAAGGGAAACCTCCTGCACACAGTTCTCCTTATTATTGAAATGTAAGGTAGCCGTTTTTCAGAGGAAAACGGCCTTCATTAAACCTATCGTGCATCTTTCGAGGCGTTTTTGCATACGCGCTGCAGCAAGAATATGGCCTTAACGCATCTTGTAGAGGCATGAAGTGAGTCCAGAATGCACTATGACAGCCATCGACCCTCTTAAGATTCCGAGCTAGTAATACATTTTTCTCATAGATCGCTTGGGATTGCGTTTTATCTTCTTTCTCATGATGTAGTCGGTCTAATGGTTGCCGGAGGTCCGGAGTCTATCAAATGTAGGATAGTCCTTGGCAGTACCAATATTTTCTTATCGTGAGAGAATATCCGTTGAAAGATATAAAATTTCTTTCTGATGGAATTCATGCCTTGTTCGAGAGTCCAAATATCAAAGGTCTATCGAAGAACTATTTTACAAAACATAAAGTCGAACAGAGCGCGGAGGTTTATTTCCCCACTCGATCTTTCTAAAGGTAAGATCCAAACATTCCTACGAAACACTCATTTCACCATTGCTTCCTGCGAATCTTATTTTTTCTAGACTCGCCCAATAAAGATCAATGCTCGAAACTTCCCATTTCCTTGAGGGATCAAACTCGAAAACAAAAACCAGAAATACCACTGCGTGCCATCCAGGACTATTTCGAAATTTTCCTAGTATGCGATTGTCTTTGCTGACGCATTTCAATTGACCCCACGTCACATCGTCATTATACATCCAGATCAACCGTCCAGAAAAGAGTCGAGCACGAGAAAGTGTGTAAAAACGAGAGGGAAAGTCGTATTTTCAGGCGCGCTCTCTCGCCCCTGACCAATTTTCCGTATGCTAGGGATAAAGTGGATTGATTCTTGTAGGACTTATTGACCTACTTATTCATTTGATTAGTTCTGATTTTTTTATCAATAGCAATATCAATCTCACGCGATTAAGGAACATTCGATCGAGGCTCGTTACACATTAATATCGTGTTTATCGATCGATTTATGGATCAGTACATGCACTCGCAGACGACTCTCGCCGTGCGCTCGGGTACTGTATGAATACCGTATCCACTCGTCGCCAGCGTCATGCCCTGTAAAGAATAGTTCTTTTTCTAGTATGTAATGCTCACTGTATTTTCCCGGTTTGCGATGTACTGTCGTGCAGTTTCACGTTAAGCGCTATTACTTTGTTTCTTTTCCTCTGTGACACGCTGTTCCTAGTCATTATTTTGTAGAGATGCACGTCGTACCGCTTGTTCAGTGACCAATCTTGAAATGTTATATCTTTAAAAAAATATATTTGTTACTATGCTACATTTGTTACTGCTTATAGAATATAGTAGATTTTTAGAACACGAGGGAAAATTGTTGGTGTGGTTGAATGGGGGTGAGAAGTAAAGGGAAGGGCTGTGGAGCCTTCTGCCGGAGGAGCGGGATACGTGTAGGGTCATAACAATCATATGTTTCAAGATCTTTAAGTAGTTGAATTTAACTTTTCATTTCCAACAGAATCCTCTGTCCTTGGTTGTTGGTTATCTCACCGCACATATATTTCGCCAGCTTCCCTGAACAATTGCGTGACTTCTTGTGGTAAAATCTCAATAGGGGATGAATAGACAGATTGCATACTTACATATATTAGAATTCTATGCTAACTTCACTCGAGTTTTAGTTATATCGCTTTAACTTTTTTTAATCCTTTTTATCCTTATTGTTTTGTTCCTAACAATCAGTCTAAATGTATCCGTAAAACTAACACTCGCATAGCCCTGTCCTCTCATCAAACGCGTGATCCTTCGGGGAATTTGGGTCTTGCTGGATGCTCGTTTCTCCATTACAATTGTTGGATTGTAGATGAAAGTCACACGCGTTAGTCCTTTTCCGGATTCTGAGCAAAACAACGCTTTATTATTATTTTTTTCTTTAAAAAATAACTGATCTTTTAAAAATCTGCCGATATGGTAGCCACAAGCAGTACTACTTGGTCTCCAGTTCCCCCTCAGTGATGTTATTTTCACAAAGACCTATTTGTTATTATGTAATTACGGTGAAAATTTGAAAACTTTATCTGCCAATCGACATGAATATTCAATCAATATTTGAAGGAACGCCTCTCTCGCAGCCAAAGAGCGTCGAAAATCGAACGTGGACATTATCGATTTGAGTGATGAAAACGAGAAAAAAAAAGTCTGATGATGAAATTGATGAAAAAGAAAAGGAAAAAGATGAATATTTCATTGAGGTGAAAAGATTGAGAAGAAGATCGAAATTGATTAATAAACAGATAAAACCCAATTTTTTAAATGAAATAAACAATGCAAATATTTCATTCTCTCTCGTCAACAGTTTATGATTACCGAACGTATTATTGAGAAAAGAGTTGTTTTGTGAAATCTTATTCCATTGTTATTATTTGAAATCCCTCAAGTGATTCTCTCCTCTTGTATACAATTCTCATCGGCATTTCTTATCTTTGTCTTTTCTCTCTTTTCAAAGCTTGAAACGACCGTAGCCTCGACTGCGAAAAGATAAGAAGATGAGTAATAAAGAGGGAGAAGAAGAGATTGAATATTCACACTCACGTTTGAGAACGATTTATAAAAAAATTATAAATTGAATATGATAATTGTATTGAGTTGATTCAACGTATTTCGCTACAGAAGAAACTGCAAGTCGAGAATCGTGAACGTATCAAAGTCCGTTGGGTAGAGGAGGTAGTTAGTATTCAACATTTTAAACCTAGTATCATTGAATTTCAGCAGTTTCGACTTTTTCGTCACCCCCAGCCGGAAGGGTTTTCCGCTTCATGGAAGCTAATGCTGGGGCAGTGAGTAGTTGAACTAACAACTGTTTGAAAATTGATTTGGTTCAAGGTTCAAGAAGACACTCAAAAGAAGGGAGGATACGGCTACGAACGGAAACAATGTTGAGCAATCTGCTCAAACGTCCGATTAGTGATCATTTTTTCTTGTTTTTTCGATCAGAAGAAAGATAATAACTTTGTTTTACTCGACGAAATAAATAAAAATACGATTTAGTTCAAACTTCCCCTCTTTCCTCATCGTTTTTCCACTTGTTTGACACCAGAAGATAAAGTTGTTGTTGTTGTGCCGCTTGAGCGAGACACGGAGAGGCTGAAAAACTTAACCACAAGCCCACGCAGCCATGGGGTGAAGGAGAGAAAGCAAGGCAAAGTGCCAAACCTGACTGAATCCTGGCGTCTCCGGTCGAATCCCGCACAGAGCGCGAAGTATCTAAGATACTTGGTATCTAGTTCAACTATCTAAGAGAATGTATATCTTAAAACGAGCAACTTGCTCATATATAAGATACTCGTTCTCTAAGATACTTCAAGTCTCTTAAATATCACAGATCTTCTGAGAAGGTGTAGGAACCGTTGCAGCAAAAAATATTGTTTGTCTCCGATTCCTGTGTGAGTTGTTATATGTATTCGTATAAAATTAAGAAATTTTTTTATAAACTTCGTTTTTCGAAATTTGCATATTATCGATTTTTTTGATCTACCTCTTTGGTGGGTCATATCTCAGTCAATTCAAAACATTTTTGCTACATCTTTTTTTCCAATCGCATCCTCATTGCATCGTCTACAATTTCTTCAATAAGCACCCTGACTTATCTTCAATAGTTTCAGAGATATGCTTCGAAAATCGATTTTAGGATCACTTATATCTCTTTTTCTCGAAATAATTGGTCAAGCACACTCGGTATTATTTCAGAATCGGAATCCGCGTGGTCGGTTTTTGCATATTTCGTTTTGCATATCTCGAAGCGCTTTTTTGCGCACCACCAGTGAGTTTTTGGACTTGTACGAAAAAACGCGCGGAAACGGTTTCGTTCATAACTTCCTTCAAATTTATCGTGCAGAGCTCTCACAATGTTCAATCGACAGCTGGTCAACTGCTCTATAATTCACTTTTACTACATCTAAACGTTAAACTTACTCGTTTTTTCAGTTATGGAGGAAAACAAAAAATAACAGTGAGAAATGGAAACAATACATTATCGCACAATAATATTTAGTCTGTTTTTCGTCAGCTATAAGTTGCAAACTTGGTCAGCAATCATTCTGAAATGTTGTCTAGATGTGGTATACACCGCGAGGACTTGTTTTCAATATTGGGCGATTATTTGTGATTGCGTAATGATGACGCAATTTTTCACAGATATTTTAGCGGCGATATTTCCTCATTAAAGTTTGACAGAAGTTTGAATATCTTCTTAAATAACTATTACAACCATTATGTGGTGTCAAACAAATCTATTGCACACCTGAAAACAAAAATCCATTTTTTCGGGGTGCTTTTTTAGCATTGTTTTTGCTTCGGTATGGAGCCGTGCAATGAACTACATTTTTCTCTTATACATACCTCCGAATTAACTTTCACCACATAATATGTAATGGGTTGAAAAAATTGAACCATCAAAATAAACAACTTCAAAATATCTGTGAAAAATTGCGTCATCATTACGCAATCACAAATAAACGCCCAATATTGAAAACAAGTCCTCGCGGTGTATACCACATCTAGACAACATTTCAGAATGATTGCTGACCAAGTTTGCAACTTATAGCTGACGAAAAACAGACTAAATATTATTGTGCGATAATGTATTGTTTCCATTTCTCACTGTTATTTTTTGTTTTCCTCCATAACTGAAAAAAACGAGTAAGTTTAACGTTTAGATGTAGTAAAAGTGAATTATAGAGCAGTTGACCAGCTGTCGATTGAACATTGTGAGAGCTCTGCACGATAAATTTGAAGTTATGAACGAAACCGCGCGTTTTTTCGTACAAGTCCAAAAACTCACTGGTGGTGCGCAAAAAAGCGCTTCGAGATATGCAAAACGAAATATGAAAATATTGCAAACCGACCACGCGGATTCCGATTCTGAAATAATACCGAGTGTGCTTGACCAATTATTTCGAGAAAAAGAGATATAAGTGATCCTAAAATCGATTTTCGAAGCATATCTCTGAAACTATTGAAAATAGGTCAGGGTGCTAATTGAAGAAATTGTAGACGATGCAATGAGGATGCGATTGGAAAAAAAGATGTAGCAAAAATGTTTTGAATTAACTGAGATATGACCCACCAAATAGGTAGATCAAAAAAATCGATAATATGCAAATTTCGAAAAACGAAGTTCATAAAAAAATTTCTTAATTTTATACGAATACATACTCACACAGGAATCGGAGACAAAACATATTTTTTGCTGCAGATCGTTTAAATTTTCCTACACTTTTTCAGAATATCTGTGATATAAGAGATACGATACCTAAAAACAGCAGTTCACGATAGGTGGTGTATTGTTTTCTGTTTTTTCTCACTACAGTATGCAGCTCTCCAGCTTCAAATTTTCTTTCTTTTTTTTCCTTTTTAATCGATTTTTAACCTTTCTTCTTGTCGTTTCGCAATATTTTGGTTTCCTATCGATAATATCAATTGAGCTGCTTCGTTGTAGCGCGGCCGCGGCGGAATCGATGCTGAATAGCAGCGACAACGTCGGGAGCAAGGTTTATCCTATTTTTCTTTCGATTTTTGAGGTGGTCCGGTGTTTTTAAGCGCAACTTGACGGCTAGTTGTAGGGTTCGACGCATCACGCGACGAACGCTACGACTAGCCGTTCTGTCACGGAAACTCTGGCGCAAATTTGCCGCAAGGACCTTGTGGAATATGCAGTGAACACCACCGCAAACACCCTCGCCCTTGCTGCAAACTTGCGCAGACTCGTGCAATTAAACAAATCACCACCTCAAACTCTCCCACAGTTTACTTGATCCTTGCCCGAACGGGAGCTGCGTGTCACGAAAAATATACGCGCAATTTATTTTGGTTTAATAATTTGGCGGTACGATGTAGTCGTAAACCGCTAGTTCTTGGAGTACTATAGCCTGTGAATACAATCGAGTCCACTATAAAACTCGTGAAAGGTTTTGATTTTCTTCATAAAGTTGTCTTTTCAACCTCTTATTTCAGTGCGCTCGCTCGGAACTGAAGATCGCCCCGTTTCTAACACTGTTGCTGCTCGCGATGATGACTACGAGCACGTCATCTTCAAGGCTTCAGACATCAAAGATCTCATGGTCTGCCAAACTCACAAGGTGAGCATCGAAAATCCTATCCGGGAAATATCTACCGTCTTCGTTTAAAAACATTTTTGCACATGTTATCGCACCCCGCACTGAAACGCTGTATTACGCAATGCGCGCGTTATTTTGGTTTTTCTATTTGGCAAGTTTCAATCAAAATGCCGGTCACAACAACATAATTGCGCTGGTGTTCCCCGCAAATTTGTGCTAGTTTTCAGTGCGTGGTAAAAAAATAACTAAATAAACCAAGGTTATTTTCAGCCTCAAACCCTTGGCGGTCTTCCATATGATCCGGCGATCGAAAACCGCATAGCCCATCCGCGGAAGCTACCAACCGCAGAGACCTGGTGAGGTTTGCTCGCTCCTACATTCAAATATTTTATGCTCAACTCGGTTCGTTGTTTTTTTCATGAAAACAGCGGGGTTCTCCCTGAGCGAGGTCATAGTGCTCGACCATTAAAAAAGGGCGTTATATAATGTTCTTTTTCATGGTAGTTCCCACATGAATTGTCATGATAGCTTTATTTTCAGCATACAACAATCAAGGCTACAACCGTGGATAAAATGGACCGCAGCCTCTGATGGGTCGCGGACGTGGCATGTTCCAGCGCAATCAGCCTCAGGTTTGTTTTGTTTGTTAAGCTTTATACAAAAATGCTGTAAAAGGTCCGTGGTATTCTAAATGAAAACTACGGGGTTCTTTTTGAGCTAGATAATAGTGCTCTACCATTCAAAGCGATTTTGCTATTGTGATATTTTTCCAAGTCGTTCCCACATTTATGTTTTTTTTCAGGATTTGACCATTTCGGAGAAGGAAGGAGGAGTTGAAGCCTGCAGAGGATCCGAGCATGGTTGATGAGGATGGAGATCCCTTCTACGATAAGACGGTATGTAGACTCTCTGTCTATTGGAGAACGATGAATTTATAACCGTAATTTTGTAACCTGTCATTCGAGAACCACCAAACAGAGCGAGCTTGGATAACCGAGCGCGCATTGCGCGCTGCGCGGTTGCGTCGCGTGTTCCTCTTTCGCTCCACCTCTGGCGCGCGATGCGCGCTCGGTTATAAATCGTCGAGTTCTAAAAAGATTTTTCCAATAAAATCAG
>BTSY01000004.1:40735360-40774263 GCA_036245785.1 Pristionchus fissidentatus
TCTCGATTAAATTGCCGTGAGTAGAATGAAACTTTGATATTTTCTCGCGTATTGCTTTGTATTTTTGGTTTGAACTATAAATTACGAATGAACGTTCAAACGCGTGGATGATTCAGCAAGATATTCCATTATTTCAGAGAACGGATGAATTATTCAACTTACCACTTTTACTTCATCGTTGGTGTGCACGGAGGAGAAATTACTGCGAAACGAAAAAAGAAGACAAAAGTGGGAGACATCGAGAAAGAGACCTTTGAAATCTGCAAGGCGAAATTCCCGGTGAGATTATCCCTTTTGATATTGAACGAAGACTAATAAAACAGTAATCAAAATGGCGCAATATTATTAATATTGTTCTCGCTGACTGTTCGAATTGTTGGCAATAGTATATTTTTCGAACCGTTGCTCAACATCTTGCGATTATTTTATCGTTTCATCAAATTGATATCTAAATAGAAGAATTTTCAGGAAGCTCTCAAACGATTCGAGGAAGCGGTACTGGTAAGAGAGATCCGAGAGAAAAGAGAAAGAGAAGAGGAAGAGAGGAGAAGGAGAGAAGAAGAGAAGAGAAGGAGAGAAGAAGAAGAGAAGAGAAGAAGAGAAGAAGAGAAGAGAAGAAGAGAAGAAGAAAGGGAGAAGAGAAAGCCACTAGTCGCGGATATACAAGGAACTATGAGAGAACAACACTTTCGGATCAAGTTTGTTCATACTATACCATTTTTGTGCTCATTTTAAGAAGAAAACACACAGAATTTTTTTCACACTTTCATTTAAAAATACAAATAATCGGAATATTTAATTAGATTAATTGCAGTTAATGCCAATCGTAGAAGAGAATATTCAACTTCGAGTTAAAGTGGAGAAGTTACAATTCGAAAACGAGAATGTCAGTTATTCGCCTTCCTCTTATTCCTAGATGTTAAATAAAAAAGTGTAAAATATTTATTTTTCAAGACAAAAAATGGTCATAATACTTTTTAGGAACTGTAAACCAACAAAGTATGGCTCATTTGATACAATTTGCGCGAGCTACGTAGAGATAGAGATAGTGTGTGAACTCTCTACCATAAGCTCATGTGGTAGAAAGTTCTTGAAAAACTCGTGCCTCGCTAATGTAACATCGTTGGTTCAATGCCCACCGCATGTATTTTTATTTCATTTAAATCATATATTAAAAAAGTAGCAACAAGCGAGAATCTTTCTTTTTCCAGCTGATGAAACAAATTTCTGCCATTTCAAGCGAGAACAGAGAACTGGAAGAAAGGAATATGCAAATGGGCAATCATAACGAGATGGTAAGTTTTTAAAACACTTTGCAAACCTTTCTATCTATTTCAATATCTCTCTGTTTTTTTTAGTGTTTATGTGAAGAAATAGAGAACCTTTCAAAAACTTTAGTATCATTTTTAATGTACAGTGAGTTGCACTAGCATATTAGTTGAAAAATATAAATTTAAAATTAAGTTTTTTTTAGTTGTGCGAAGAACTGACAAAAAATGCTGAATTGACTGCTGAAAAGGAGAGAAAAATTGAGAAATTAAATGAAGGAGAAAATGGAGGAATTGGAAAATCGGAACTCTGAAGTGATTTTTTTTCTTTTTTACTTCCTGCCCAAAATGGGACGATGAGTGGTTTTTACAACTATGCTTGGTGTTTGCGAAATTAATTGAATGCAAATTAGTTATAGTGAATATTCATATATTACCATACTAAATAATACTAAATATTCATAAATAATACTAAATATTCATATATTATACTTGCAATGAAAATACACAAATGTTGTAACACTTTCGAAACAAAACTTTGCCGAAACGATAATCAAACCTCTCGTGCACTAAAATTAAGATTTTATTTACATTCTGATAGTGAGCGCCTTTCATTTTAAAAATCCCAATGTATACTTGTTTCAGATGTGCAAAGAACTACAAAAGTGGTCGAAAGTAGCTGTTGAAATGGAAGGAAAAAATGAGGAATTGAATGAAGAAATGAAAGGAATGAAGATGAAAATGGAAGAAATGTCGAAATTCAACAATGAGGTATAAAATCTGTTGTTTGTGCAAATCATAAGTATGGTACTATCAGAAAATGACTGAAACCTTGGAGCAACGAGTGGAAATTCTCCCATTCACCGAAACGGAAATTCTCACAGAGGATTTGATCTGCTTCCAAACGGAAAATGGTAAGCTGGTTAAGACTTTTAAACATCATAGAAGCCATTCAATATTCGAGGAATAAACGAACCCGTAGGTTTGTACTAACAATAGATACAATAGTTCGAATACAGAAATAATGCTAACTATAACTGAATGACTCAATTTTGTTTTGCAAATTTACAGGTATCCTATATTATTACGACGGTTGCAAACCACGAAAACTCTTCACAAATGTCAAGTGAGAACATTCTTATTCTATTTTAGACTCTACTTACAGTTCTGACCGGAAAAAAATGGACTCTTGATTCCGGTAGCAACTTTACCTTTACCTTTTTTTACAGTTCTGAAAAATAATGAACATCAAATCATGAAATTCTAGTGGTGATCGAATCTACGCTGATCTCTCTTTGTTGGATGGAGTCTTTGATTGTACCTTCAAAGGAATCATCGGAAATTTTGCATTCTTCTCTTCCGTTCGTGGAAAGGTGAAATATAATGATATTATTAGCTTTATCTTCATTTTTAAATGTTTTTCAGAATATAGAGTTCTTCATTGCTTCTCTTGAAAACGACCAGATAATATTCAAGAAGATCAATGAGGTTTCACATTATTTCTATGAATAATCTGGATGTACAATGTATAAACGTTCTAGAGTGATACTTTCTCAGGAAAAGACATCGAACATATCACTTCTCAACCATTCTCAACCATTCTTTTGTGTCGAGCTATCAAAAGCATGGTCTATCTATCGATTCGAAGAGAAACTTTCTGAAAATGGTGGAGAAACGTTCGATATTTCCGAAGTCAATCATCTACGCAAATTTGATTGCTGCATCCACAGGTGACACTTACAGTATACCTCGCAATAGTAATAATGATTATTCAGAGGGATACTGTATCTCTTCCGAGAGAATGATTCGGCAGTAGTGGAAAAAGTGAATGAGAAAGTGATCAGAGTCGAAAGTCCGCTAATCGATTCAGCTGTGAGTTTTTTTGACAATTTCTTTTGAATAAAAAATATTTATTATCATAAATTTAATGATTTCAGTCATACTTAATTCCGCAACACTCCGATTTCATCTACATT
Source organism: Pristionchus fissidentatus (assembly GCA_036245785.1). NCBI lineage: Eukaryota > Metazoa > Nematoda > Chromadorea > Rhabditida > Neodiplogasteridae > Pristionchus > Pristionchus fissidentatus. Next base: position 40,738,605 of record BTSY01000004.1, read on the forward strand.
CTCAATCCGACCACAAATCTCCTCCTAATTCTCAATACTTCCAATCTGACATTCTCCAAGTTTCTCTACGAGTAAGTAAAAGATATATTGTGTGACAACAAATTGTAAGAACAAATAAAAAAATACTACATTCATATGAAGTCAATGACTCCACTCTAATATTTTACTGTAGCAAGGAATTTTTTTCCAGTGGTGTAGTTAACGTAAAGTTAGCGAAGACAAATCGACATTTTCATTATTTCAGATCTCCTCGAGACTGTGATGCTCATTCGATTGTTGGCATGTACAATGGAATACTCATTATGAGATTCAAACCACTTGCCCCCTCTCAACCTCTTCTAATGACTACTCAGCTGCCAGAGAATTACTGGAATGGTTGGTACTTGTTATTAAACTAATCGCATTTTTATCGCATCAAAATAAATAGTTATGAAAAACACTGTTTTACAGGCCTTGCGCCGACGAAAGCTCTCTGATCTTATTCATTCGATAATACATTCTATTCAAGTCACTGATATAGTGATTTACTATCCTCCATGATTATAAAATTACTCAAATTACAGATGTATCGATAAACGTTATTTCTTGTTATCTTCTGAATCGTAAATTCTCGAACTCGACTCTTATCAAGGAATTAGTCAAGATTCACTGAAAGAGTCGAAATTCATAACCTGATTTCCATGTACTGTAATTGAATGTAGCAGGGCAATTTTAATAAAGTAAAGGGAGAGGAAAAAATACATAAATCAATACTCAATTCCAAACAATAAAATTAAGGAAAGGTGACTAACAAGGGGAGACTGCGTAGTCGATATGGAGTTTCCGAATGAGACCTAGTGTGATCGATTACTATCATAAAAGTAAGAAATAATCGGTGGTTTAAAATTGCTAAAGAGATCTTGTGATATCTGCACTCTCTGTGAGGAAGTGGCTAAAATTGCGACTCCCACCGATTATTTCTTACTTTTATGAGAGTAATCGATCCCATTTGGTCTCATTCGGAAACTCCATATCGACTAGGCGGTCTCCCCTTGTAAGAAGGGATATGGGCTGTAGTTGTACAGCCCAAAACAATTTTACACCCACTTTCTATGTCCTCACACGTTTCTGCAGAGCTTCTCAGTACGAGAAATTGGGTTTTCCCGAATGAAAAGAAGAATTTCTGATAACAACTCCTAACAGGTTCAGGAGTACTTCGGTAACCGAGACTGGGTTCAGTCCAGTCACCGGCGGTCCGGTACAGTCTAGTTAAAACGCACTCTCTGTAAGAACGTCGGTGAAGTTGCACAACTCGGTCAAAATGATCGCCCGGGGCTAAAACTTTGGTAACATGACCCCTTAGGGCAAGGTATGCTACAACCATAATATTGACTCGAAATCTCAAGTTTTGACCTACCGAATCGATTTTTTCAAACTTTTGATTTTGATGTCGTGTTATATATCATTCGAAAGAGCATGGAAAGTTATGTCAGAAGCCATATTTGTACTGGATTCAAATGAAATTGAAGAGAGAAATCTGGTGAAATCGAAATTTTTCGGTCGTTTCAGTGAAAAATCGATCTGGCTACTAGGGTCAAAATGCCCTCCGCCCGACCATTCTTGTACATAAGATATCATATCCATAGTTGATTTAATTTTTATTGTTTAATTGCCACATTTTCGGTTTGGTCGTGATGAGATCAACGACCGAATGAGACACACATATTATCTCTACTCTTATGTTCAATTTTATATTTTGTGAACCATACAAGATTCGTCTAATTTTCTTTCAGTAATATATTAGGCATTTATGGTGTACAATAAAACTTTAAAGATCTATACCTCTAGTGAATTGATCAAACGATTAAAATCGATTATTTTAAAAAATCTCCGAATCCAAAATTCGACATCACAAATTTCAATTATACGAGAAGATAGCCATTCGCGAATAGCTTGGAAAATCTTAGAAGATGTGTGTAACCAATTTTGCTGTTTATAATGTTTTGATCGATCCGCGATTTCAGGTGGAAAAAATCGAAAACTTCAAAATTGTCGAAAAAAAAATTCAGTAAATATTTTTGTCTGAAAGTCACAGTAATCAAAATGGCGAGATATTTTGCATTTACAATGTTCTTATTGTACTACATCAACTGGCTAAAGAACAGTTAATTTGAGAAGAAAAATATTTTCTCAAAAATACCATGAACATGGACATGGTCATGGAACAAAACTGGAAATCAAATTTCCCTTATTTTTTGCTATAGTCAGGCCATACACACGCTTTTTGATGCAAAGTTATATTTCAGGCCCCTTAGCACTTGTCTAGTCCTCAATTCTCTCATATTTTATAAAAACAGATTGTCAGTTTTGTTTCATGACTCCGGGTTCATGGTATTTTTGAGAAAATATTTTTCTTCTCAAATTAGCTGTTCTTTAGCCAGTTGATGTAGTACAATAAGCACATTGTAAATGCAAAATATCTCGCCATTTTGATTACTGTGACTTTCAGAAAAAAATATTTACTGAAATTTTTTTTCGACAATTTTGAAGTTTTCGATTTTTTCCATCTGAAATCGCGGATCGATCAAAACATTATAAACAGCAAAATTGGTTACACACATCTTCTAAGATTCTTCTCGTATAAATGAAATTTGTGACGAATTTTGGATTCGGAGATTTTTTAAAATAATCGATTTTAATCGTTTGATCAATTCACTAGAGGTATAGATCTTTAAAGTTTTATTGTACACCATAAATGCCTAATATATTACTGAAAGAAAATTAGACGAATCTTGTATGGTTCACAAAATATAAAATTGAACATAAGAGTAGAGATAATATGTGTGTCTCATTCGGTCGTTGATCTCATCACGACCAAACCGAAAATGTGGCAATTAAACAATAAAAATTAAATCAACTATGGATATGATATCTTATGTACAAGAATGGTCGGGCGGAGGGCATTTTGACCCTAGTAGCCAGATCGATTTTTCACTGAAACGACCGAAAAATTTCGATTTCACCAGATTTCTCTCTTCAATTTCATTTAAATCCAGTAAAAATATGGCTTCTGACATAACTTTCCATGCTCTTTCGAATGATATATAACACGGCATCAAAATCAAAAGTTTGAAAAAATCGATTGGGTAGGTCAAAACTTGAGATTTCGGGTCAATATTATGGTTGTAGCATACCTTGCCCTTAGGGGTCATGTTACCAAAGTTTTAGCCCCGGGCGATCATTTTGACCGAGTTGTGCAACTTTACCCGACCCTTCACTGCGCTCTTACGGAGAACGCGTTTTAAAGTGACTCATGTGTCTCACCAAGCGCACCCTTTGCTACTATGGAATAGGGTTGGTAAAATCGGTGAAGCCCGGCACAAGGTTAACCGTCCCTTTTTGTAACGGAAAAGCCCGCGAAAAGCCCGTGACCGAGCCGGTTCACCGCGGTTGAGAGAGAGCGCGCGGTCCGAGTCGCGAGCCCGCGGTTAACCGCTGGACCGCGGTCCATCGCGGTCCAGCAGTGAACCCCCGTCTCGGCTAAAGAACTGCCGGAGTTCTCTCCTTACCAGCGGAGCTTGTGAATCGCTCTGTGTAGCGTCCTTAGTGAAGTGGTTATGCTTTTTGCCTTCCACCTGCGCGTCGTTGGTTCAATCCCTCACGACGCTCCCTTTTCGCTCTGTTTTATTTTGATTGCCCTTTTATTTGTACTCGTTTTCCTTGTCTCTTTTTTAGATGTCTGTCAAACATTTTGTGCCCATTGTACATCAGAAAATCGAGTTCAACGGCAACGATGTTGCGTCATCCCGAGAGGGCAATGGTTGCATTTGCCCTTTTCTTCTCCATCGGAGTCGACAATGGGCACAAAGTGATTCCAAATGACTGATGCTGAACAAGATTGACAGACATCTAAAAAAGAGACAAGGAAAAAGAGTACAAATACAAAGCAATCAAAATAAAAGAGAGCAAAAAGGGAGCTTCGTCGAGGGATCGAACCAACGACGCGCGGGTGGAAATACCTAGAAATAAAAGTGCTGCAAAATTATCCTCTTTTGAAACAACGTCTTTCGAAATCGTCTCTTTTGAAATTCCTTTGTTGACAAAGAGAGGAGAGAGAGGAATGGGCCGATAGATTAGAGGAGGAGAGATATCTCACTCCTTCACTCTGCCATTTAACTGAAGGAGAAAGGTGACTGACAGCAATGGCAAAGCAAGTAAGTAAAATGCTTGGAATATTGAAATTCCACTCTCTATAAATGTTTGGGTTTGTATTGGTTATTGATCGAATGTATGGACAACGCATAGTACGGTAACTGTACATAACAATACAGTATTACTATTTCACAAAATCCGTAATACTCATCAGGATTTCGTCCAAATCGGAACAGAATGGAATGGTGATTTCTACATTCCAATTTCGGTGCATTCAAGTTACAATAATTCGCCAGATCCTCTTGGTGGTGGAGCCTATGAAAGAGTCGTGTGAGTCATCGTTTACAATTTCATACCTGCCTTGAATCGAATTTTACGAATACATATCTTCTGATCATTCAACGTTAATTAGGGCACCATTCAACAAAATTAATTTCCCTGTTGTTCAGACTCCTCAAAAGCTCTAATCCTTCTGAAGAAAAGTTGGCAATCAAGAAATTCATCGATCCTTTCAAGAATGAGAAAACTGTACGTACGACCTCTTCTGGAAATTTTTTTAAAGCACAAAACTGAATAGTATCAGATTATATTTTGATATTTCAAGATGTCAGTCAACAAACTGTAAAAGAAATTGAGTATTCGGGTTTTCAAACTCCACCCTCTCTCCTCTTCGAAAAAGTAGGCCTGAGGTGATACACTTAGTTTAATTAGCCGAGTTTAAGGGTAATTGATGTCAATGATGATGTGCTGAATGACTTGAAACACGTATTACTAATACACCGATAATCCATCCCTTCTTTCCCATAGCTTGATTCTGTACTCATAATGATATACTCACTTAGGTGATTCAGTACTCATTCTGGTATACTCAGTTAGGTCGTAGTAATCACCTCGACATGGGGTTTTGATATCAACACTCCATTCAGGCTCACCGCTGTTTCCGCGAGTTGCAACTTCTCAAGGAACTAAATCATGAAAACATAGTCAAGATGCGATTTGCATATTCCACCGACGATTCAATGGATAAATTGGAGACTGTGTGAGATCTATATTTTCGCAGAAATATATTAGAAAAAATGTTTCCATTTAAAATTACTAAGAATATGAACAATAGATCTTATTTTGAAGGTATCTCGCAATGGAATTCGGTGGAATCAATCTGTGTGATCTTCTAAGTCAAGAAACCGAAACGGGACAGCAAATCTTCAGTCTAATTGATTTCAAGAGAATGATCTCAGAGCTTCTGAGAGCATTGAAATATCTCAATTCGGCAAATGTAAGCGATTTTTTTATTAATTTTTTTGTTTTAAATTAAAATGCAGGTTACCCATCGTAATCTGAAGCCTTGCGAATCTCGCAATCAATGATCGAAAGAAGATTACTCTTGTTGGTATGTAATAGTAATTTAATTATATTAATTACAATAGAACATTTGTATTGTATTTGCTCATAACGGAAAACGCGCTGCATTAGAACTTTCAGAAAAAAGTCAAGTTGCAATGAGCTTGTCAACTTTTCTGATTAAAATTTAAAACAAATTGGAATCGTTTACATATTTTTCATCAGATTTCGGTCTCGCACGAGTCGATGACCCAGCGATGACACGATATCCTGAGACAATGAACTATCGAGCAATTGAAACTTTGTCCTTCGGTGATTTCACAGCTCCGTACAATGAGAAAGGATATAATGAAGTTTATTAATTGAGCATATGCATGTTCAGACCAGGTCAAAATATGTATTACCGGGAAATTTAAATAACAAACTTGAATTGAATTCAACTTTTCAGCCGATATTTGGTCGATTGGAGCAATTCTCTATGAAATGCTAACAGGACAAATTCTGTTCGAGGGTAACCATTCTCTCATCAAAGCTTTGGAGTTCTGCGGGCCGGTTCCAGAGAATGTTCTCCAACAGGTTCTTGTTTATTTATCTCTAAAAAAATATCAAAGGCATTAATTGTTTAAACAGAACGGGGATGAAAGCCTTGAATTTCAAATTATTTGTAGATCTCTTGGTTCTCTGTTCGGTACAAAACTATAAAAGTTCTTTTTTTGAAATTTTTGTAAATATAATTTGTAGATCGACCACAAAATGAGTGAATTCTTGCGAAAGAAATCGCAGAATGTTGTTCGGGTAGACTTCATAAACAAGCTCTCTTCTGAATGTCGACCTTGGTTGAAAGAAGAAATCGAGAAGAATAGTGAGGAGTTGAGAAATTTCATCGATCGAACACTCGTTTTCGATCAGGAAATGAAGTGAGTTATGGAGTGTAATTATAGAACCTGTCCCGCCCCTCCGCCCCCTCAAAACGCACTCCATCCCGCTCCCCTGTCAGATTTCTAAAAGCAAATTTTCTTTCAGAATGTCAGTGGACGAGGCGTTGGCTCACGATTTTCTCTCTGAAGTTCGTGAAATCGAAAAGGAAACAATTGCATCTCAGTCAATTGTCGACGTTGGAGAAACGTCGGTCAAAGAGTGGAAAAGACGAATTTGGGAGATCATCCAAACCAATCACGTTTAGTTCAATATTGAATAACCATTTAGGATCATGCGTATGCACTTTTCGTAATGAATAAAGTTTAGCTGGGAATTAGTATTGGGCCGAATCGAATTGTCTTAAATGTCGAACAATATTCTCTGAACGCTTATTTGCGCGAGTTGTGTTTTCCTCAAGAACGAATTGTTAATCTTCACATACAACGCTGCTTACGATACTACACATAATTCCACAGGCCGGTCAACCTTCCAGAAAGGCCTTTGGAGTGAGAGAGCGTGTGAAATCGAGAGGGACTCTCTCACTTTTGCATACTCTCTCGTCCAAACCCCGGTCTGTAGGTTTGGAATCATGTGAAACCATCTGTTAAAGTTGTATAAACGCAGTGCATGCGATTCTCCCATCAAATCGATCGAGAGGAATTCTTTCGAAAGACTGTCTATGATGGGGCGTGTCCCGCGCTGTTTGTGAGATTGTGAGAAGGGGAATACGAGAGAGAGAGAGAGCGGAGGGGGAAATCTGGATGCTGGAGAGAGAAAAGAAGGGGAGTGATAAGGAGGCGGAGGTAAGGGGAACAAATGAAAAGGTGCACCGGAATCAAGAGGAGTTTACGTCGACACAGCATCGATAAGACCGGTTTGCTAACGAGGTCTACGCATCCCCTGTTCGCCGGGCTTCTGGGGCACGTTACCTGCCGCAATCGAAGTTGCTTCCGATTTCAACGCTATCGAGGATGGTCCTGGCCGGGGATCGAACTCGTGACCACTCGTATGGCAAGCGGCGCCTTACACCACTCGGCCATGTCCGCCATCCACAAAATATTGAGGACTTTCATCTTGCACAAAAACAAAATCCGCAAGCGTTGCGTGAATAATTTGAAAATTAATTATTATTGTTTTCAGGTTGGACGCAATAATTAAGAAGACACGTCTAAAATCGCTTTTCACAGTCGGCTTTCCATCCTTTTCAACCTTATTTTCAATGTCAGTTCAAATGCAATCAATCTTTTCAGTTATTCTTTCGTTTAGTTTGAATAAACATTATTTACACACATTTTGTTTTGGATTTTGCTGATTTTCTCGTAGATCATATTGTTTAGCAGTGGTTTATCAATAATCTATTTGTATTCAATGAGGGAGCGACTCGGGGCTCTGACGACACTAATTGGCTCAACTCGAGCTTCCCAATATATGGTCCCGATAGGGGATATCTGCCAACGCATTTTTTTACGAACAACGAGTAAAATATAAAGTTTCTACTGGAATCATGAGGACTTTATGTCGACAAGCGACTGCTCTGTTGGGGCACACCGGGAAGGCCGTTTGCTGTAAAGGAATGCTTATTCACTGCTGTCCAGGCTTCTAGGGCATGTCATCTTGCGCAATCAAAGTCGGTACTAGTTATACCGCCACTGATGGGGATGGAAGGCTTGGTGTATCTCAGATCGCGATAGTACGATTATGTATTTTGTATTTCATATCAGTGTTTGGATTTGTTTGTGATCAACATTCGATATTTACAAATTAGACCAAAATAATGCATATTTAAAACTTTCCGTAGTCCCTAACTCAGCAATCTCAATTCATCGCTTTCCCAATATTTTATCTCCCATAAAACCGGCGAAATTTGAGCCTTTGATCGTGCGATAAGAAATTGATTGGGAGACTTCGCATTCTCCACATCATTCCACCGACTTTCCAAACCTTCCGAAAGGGGTCACGAGTGAGAGAGCGTGTAAATTGAGAGGACATCTCTCACTTCCATCTATATCACTTTTAACCCCTTTTTGAAGTTTGGAATTTCGAGTCTTCGCTCATTTTCCACCGTTACTTATGTTTTGATTCTACCTTTGCTTGTTTGTGCGCGAATAATCTTTTTTCTTAAATTTTTCCTTTCTCGTTCGTGAACTTTTCGTAAATAAATGAGAGGGTGGATACAATTCCCCAAAAAATATTATTTTAAAAGACTCAACCAATCCCTTGTGTGTACCTAATACATTTTCTCTCCTTTTATATATTATCTCTCTCTCCCTTTCTCTCTCTCTCTCTCTCCCTTTCTCTCTCTCTCTATCAAACAGCCTCTTGTCCCTCACGGTGATAAGGTATTGATCGAGTGTCTCAATTTAGTTCTCCTTTTTTATTGATCAATTCGTTTTAAATTCTAGAAAAGTCGCTGTCATTTTAATATTTTTTTAGTATTCTCAGCCATGGATACACTGAAGTTCGCAGAGATAACACCAATTGAGGAGGGTTTCATTCCTCACCAGGCTTCCGATGGTTAGTTTGCACAACTTTCCACATAAAAGTTCCAGAAACGAGCGGTAGAAGGTAAATAATTGAAAAATTGACAGACTCTCTCACTCATCTTTTGTAGTTTGAAATCGTGATAATCAATGATGGAAATAAATAGCTGAGAAATTACAGGAACGATTTTCTATGTGAAATTCGGCAGCAACTCGTCGATTTACGTCCTCCATAAGTGAGTCTTCAAATAAATTTTATTCTATTTTAAATTCATTCCAGTGGTCAAAAAGTGGAAGCGATCAAATCGTGGGACGGAAAAATCTATAATTTTGAATGCTTTGGCAACGCACTATATTTCGAAACTAACACGAAGAAGGTAATTACTTTTATTTAGTATAACGATTTTATTTTCTTATTTCAGATCTACAAAGCGACTTTTCAGCCTTCCAACGAAATTCGATTAACTTTTATTCGAGACCTTGAGAAAGTTTGAAATATATAATTTTAAAATGAAATAGCAGGGAATTGCAGGGAGAGTCAAGTGAAGACATGTTACTAAGAAGGAAGATAAATGGAAAAGAAGTCATTTATCGCGCTTGTGATGATCCGAAGAATGGAATTATTGTGGATGTAGAAGATGAAAAGCTGAGTGGATGCTGGATAAGGGCTATTCACAGGTGATTCGATGAGAAATCTGATGATAAAGAGAGAAAGTATTTTTAGGGGCAAGCTAATATACAGTAATGATGAATTGGAAGAAGCGACAGCGATTAATTTGTCTCCTAAAATAATTGTTGTCAAGTGCTCAAGCGTGAGTTACTACTAACTTTCCATTGATGGCATGTAATGTGTGAATATTTCACTCGAAGCACTCAATATTCGAATGTTCAGTCAATCTTTGCTAAAGACGATTCCCCGCTCGTATATTTCTGTCCATACACTTGGAATTCGTGTTCATTATTTGTTCTTGACACAACTACAATGGAGATTCTCTCGATTAAATTGCCGTGAGTAGAATGGAACTTTTATATTTTCTCGCGTATTGCTTTGTATTTTTGCTTAGAACTATAAATTACGAATGAACGTTTCAATCTTCAAACAACGCGGAGATGATTCAGAAAGATATTCCATTATTTCAGAGAACGGATGAATAATTCAAATTACCACTATTACTACATCGTTGGTGTGCACGGAGGAGAAATTACTGCGAAACGAAAAAAGAAGACAAGAGTGGGAGAGAAAGAGAAAGAGACCTATGAAATCTGCAAGGCCAAATTCCCGGTGAGTACATTTCTTCTGATAGGTATCGAAGGCTAATAAACGATAATCAAGACTACGAAATATTACTAGTATTGTTCTCGCTGACTGTTCGAATTGTTGACAATAGTATATTTGTCTGCCCTGGATGGACATCTTGCGATTACTTCATCGTTTCATATTACTGATATCTAAAATAGAAGAATTTTCAGGAAGCTCTGAAACAGTTGGAGGAAGCGATACCAGAAATCCGAGAGAAAAGAGAAAAAGAAGAAGAAGAGAAGAGAAGGAGAGAAGAAGAAGAGAAGAGAAAGAAACGGGTCGCGGAGATACAAGGAGCTATGAGAGAAACACTGTCGGATCAAGTTTGTTCATACTATGCCTATTTGGTGATAATTTAAGAAGAAAAACACAGACATTTGTTTCCACTTTCATTTAAAAAGACAAATAATCGGATTATTTAATTAGATTAATTGCAGTTAATGCCCATCGTAGAAGAGAATATTCAACTTCGAGTTAAAGTGGAGAAGTTACAATTCGAAAACGAGAATGTCAGTTATTCGCCTTCCTCTTATTCCTAGATGTTAAATAAAAAAGTGTAAAATATTTATGTTTCAAGACTAAAAAAGGTCATAATACTTTTAGGGACTGCAAACCGACAGAGTATGGCTCATTTAATACAATTTGCGCGAGCTACGTAGAGATAGAGATAGTGTGTGAACTCTCTACCATAAGCTCATGTGGTAGAAAGTTCTTGAAAAACTCGTGCCTTGCTAACGTAACATCGTGGGTTCAATGCGCACCCTATGTATTTTTATTTCATTTAAATCATATATTCAAAAAGTAGCAACAAGCGAGAATCTTTCTTTTTCCAGCTGATGAAAGAAATTTCTGCCATTTCAAGCGAGAACAGAGAACTGGAAGAAAGAAATATGCAAATGGGCAATCATAACGAGATGGTAAGTTTTTTTAAACACTTTGCAAACCTTTCTATCTATTTCAATATCTCTCTGTTTTTTAGTGTTGATATGAAGAAATAGAGAACCTTTAAAAAAAATTATTAACATTCTTAATGTACAGTGAGTTGCACTAGCGTATTAGTTGAATAATATAAATTTCAAGTTTTTTTTCAGTTGTGCGAAGAACTGACAAAAAATGCTGAATTGACTGCTCAAAAGGAAAGAAAAATTGAGAAATTAAATGAAGAAATGGAAGAAATGAAGGAGAAAATGGAGGAAGTGGAAAATCGGAACTCTGAGGTACTTTTTTTCTTTTTTTATTTCTTGCAAAAAATAGAAGGATGGGTGTTTTCAACTGTGCTCGGTCTTTGCGAAATTAATTGAATACAAATTAGTCATAGTGAATATTCATATATTACCATATTAAATAATACTAAATATTCATATATTATACTTGCAATGAAAATACACAAATGTTGTGACAAAACTACAACGGACAAAAAAACGCAACGAGGTTTGTAACTGCTCTAAACCTACCTACATTTCTCAACCAAAGTCTTATCATGATCAGAATCGCGAGAGCTTTCAAACCCACAAACTAACTAACTAGCTAATTAAGATTTCTCTAATTAGTCGAAAATTCAAAATGGTCAGAAAAATCCAGCAACAAACCTAATCGATGCAGGTTAGCATATAACCAGCAGGGGAAAAATTGCATGCAGGTTCGTCAAGTTTGAACAAAGTTATAATCCGTTGCGGTTTTGTCACCCCCCAACCTCTCGTGCACTAAAATTACGATTAAAACCGGCATTTATTGATTATTTCCATTCTGATAGCTGACCTTTCCTTTCTTAAAAGCATTCCAATTTATTCTTGTTTCAGATGTGCACAGAACTACAAAAATGGTCCAAAGTCGCGGTTGAAATGGAAAGAAAAAATGAGGAATTGAATGAAGAAATGGAAGAAATTAAGACAAAAATGGAAGAAATGTCGAAATTGAACAATGAGGTATAAAATCTGTTATTTGTGCAAATCATAAGTCTGGTACTATCAGAAAATGACTGAAACTTTGGAACAACGAGTGGAAATTCTCCCATTCACCGAAACGGAAATTCTCACGGAGGATTTGATCTGTTTCCAAACGGAAAATGGTAAGCTGGTTAAGACTTTTAATTATCATAGAAGCCATTCAATTTTCGAGGAATAAGCAGACCCGTTGGTTTGTACTATCAATAGAAACAATAGTTCGAATATAGAAATAATGTTAACAATAACTTAATGATTCACTGAATTTGTGTAAATTTACAGGTATTCTATTTTATTACAACGGTTGCAAACCCCGAAAACTCTTCACAAACATCAAGTGAGAACTTGATTTTTAAAAAGAATTTGTTCACATTTCAGTAAATAATGAAATTGAGCCAATGAAATTTCAGTGGGAATAAAATTTACGCTGATCTCTCTTTGTTGGATGGAGTCTTTGATTGTTCCTTCAAAGGAATCATCGGAAATTTTGCATTCTTCTCTTCTGTTCGTGGAAAGGTGAAATATAATTATATTATTATCTTCATTTAATTTTTTTAGAATATTGAGTTCTTCATTGCTTCTCTTCAAAACGACCAGATAAACTTCGAGAAGATCAATGAGGTTTCACATTATTTCTATGAATAATCTGGGTGTACGATGTATAAACGTTCTAGAATGATATTTTCTCAGGAAAAGACATCGAACATATCACTTCTTCCAAATCAACCATTCTGCTGGGTCGAGCTATCGAAGGCATGGTCCATTTATCGATTCGAAGAGAAGCTTTCTGAAAATGGTGGAGAAATGTTCGATATTTCCGAAGTCAATCATCTACGCAAATTTGACTGCATCATCCACAGGTGACACTTACAGTATACCTCGTAACAATAATATTAATTATTCAGAGGCATACTGTATCTCTTCCGAGAGAATGACTTGGCTGTAGTGGAAAAAGTGAATGAGAAAGTGATCAGAGTCGAAAGTCCACTAATCGATTCAGCTGTGAGTTTTTTTTGCAACTTAATTTGAATAAAAAATATTTTTAATTATAAATTTAATAATTTCAGTCATTCTTCATCCCGCAAAACTCCTATTTCATCTACATTCTAAATCCGACCACAAATCTCCTCCTAATTCTCAATACTTCCAATATGACATTCTCCAAGTTCCACTACGAGTAAGCATAAGTTTTACTGTATCGCAGCAAACTATGTAATCAAAAATGGAAAAAATTACATTCCAATGAAATCGTTAAATCTGCACTAATTTCATACTGTAGCAATGAATTTTTTTCCAGTGCAGTGATTATGAAATTAAAGTGATCGAATAATAATAATCGATATTCTCATTATTCCAGATCTCCTCGAGACTGTGATGCTCATTCCATTGTTGGAGTTTACAATGGAATTCTCACTATGAGATTCCAACCACTCAGTCCCTCTCGACCTCTTCTAATGACTACTCAACTGCCAGACAATTGCTGGAATGGTCAGTTAATGCCATTCAACTAATCGCATTTTACATCGCATTTTCTTCAACGAAAATATCAGCTTTTGTAGTTCAGTTATAGCTGACCGACTATTTTTTAGCTCTGCACTGACCAACTCTCTGTGAAGAACTCTCGTCGATTCGATACTACATTCCATTGAAGTCACTAATATTGTGACTCGCCCCGACGAATCTATTGTCACAGTCCTAATCACAGTCCTATCGATAAACGCCTTGTTATCTTCCGAGTGGTTTACTGTTTATGTAATCAAAAGTGGGCTCCATAAAAATTCAAATTTTTCGCCAATGCAATTATGAAAGTTAAAAAGCTGAATTCTCATCTGCATTATCTTTAATAGTCATTCAAGACATGATTAAAAGAAGAGAGATCAAACAATGCAATCAAACTTAAAAAAAAATGAAATAGCCACTCCTGGGGTCGTCACTGACGAGCTCCCCCCAGGAGGGCTATGACTTTCTGACGCTAAGGGAGCGAAACAGTCATGCCTACTATAGTTTTAACTTATTTAACTTGTAGTACACTTGAAATAGCAATCGATATTGTAATCAAATTCAATTTCGATTCGCCTGGGAAGTTATTCCAATCTGTTGTCTCTATCTATCTCGCTTGCGAAATCCTAATGATGATGTTATTACCGGAGAGGCTATTAACTTCTCCGGTAATAACACTCTCTCGAAGGGTCGGCAAGTGAAAGAATGCGCTGAATCTCGAGACCATTTTTAACACATCAGCGACAATAAAAGCAGCATAAAAGGCACCAATTGGATTTCGATAAAAGCATAGACCACTGCTAAAGGTTACTCATGTGCTCGAAAATGATGGACTCATTTGCATCAAACGTATGCATATTTCAGAGAGATCTGATCGGTCTGTTGACGAGTTTTAAACCAGAGAATCGGCCAACATGTAGTCAAGTCCTCAAATACTTGGAATAACCGAAGATAACATCGCCATGCTGTATCCTTCACCCACTTCATGCTTCTCAAACCACCTTCATAACGACCCTCAGTTCAATTTAAAGAAGGAGTATTACGATCTCGCACTAACTAATTCCTCATCTCCTATATGTCAATGGCGCGGTCGCTCTCTCCTCTTTTCCCATTATCCCTCCCTCTCATTTTTGAATCCCTGCGCGTCAGGGTCAGTTTGGCACAGAGCCAAACTCGAATAACTCTGTTCAAACTTAACGGTAGCATGTGCGGTTTGCGGGACTCTTACTGGGGAACCGAGCGTGATAGCCCCACAGTGAGAACTAAGTTAACCAAAAGTTCGTGGGACACCACCTTTAAGCTTCACTTTCATGTTTAATCAACAAAACTTTTGCACTATCTTGTTTTCAAATATAGTATGTATTATGTTTATGTAACGATCGAGATAACTGGCACATGACTATTCTTATTTCCCTGTTCGTTGATAATATTGTGGCCGTGAAATAAATCTGAGTGTAAACGTGTTTTGAGCGGAAAAAATAAATTACTTCTTAAAGGGAGAAATACCCCTTAAAAATACCTAGCGATTGGCCTATCCTCCTCTGTCTCTCTAGGAGACAGCATAGACAGGGAAGTGATAGGAAAAAGAGATTGGGGGAAATCACACTAGTCCGGAAAAGTGATGGTTTGTCTGTCATTTCGTGGCGAGACCCTAAGAATTCGCGCGAATTCAAACATGGGGTAACTCTCCCTTTAAACGATGCGTACCCCTCCCCTTCCCATTTGATCGATCTATTACGCAAACTTGAATATGAGTTCACCATGCATCCAATGAAAATACAACGACGAAAGAGCTTATGACATGATTCGCGAGAGACTCGAGGATTTCGAAGATGGCCGGGACCTAGAAAATTTTATTTTTAATTTTGCCTGAAAATTTAATACAAGGTACATCAAACCTTCCTCTATCGAACTGCGTTGACAGAATTTTGATTCAAAATTTAGCAGCCGCGTGAAACACAAATATACCTGGTGAGTTCGGATATTTTTCACATAACCACCAAGTTTGAAAAATCATAACTGGCTTTAAAATGAAGTTAGAAAATCACTGTTTTGTTCATTAGATAGTGGGAAGTCACAGCTATAAAACAAAAATAGTGTAGTCATTCCTGGCTCATGCTTCTGAGCTGGGCTGTCGGTTTTGTGAAATATGTCGTAATTTCCGTAAAAGTCAAAACTAAGAGCCGCATCTATGCGCGTTCTGATGGGGCAACTCGGGCCTATTAATGAACGGTTAAATGAGCAGAATCGGCCCATGCGTTCTATTGAGGTCGCTGAAAATGTGTTTTCCGATGAATACCACTTATCAGACTTTTTTGCGTGTTTTCTGGTAGAAGTATGAGAAGACTATTCAAAAACAACATTCAACTTGTTTTCAGCACATTTTATTGAAGGATTTTGAAAAAAAAATAAAATGAAAATTTTCAGACATGTTTTTCGATTTCGTGGAAAACTTATTTTTTTACTATCCAATCGTGAACCTTCCAATTCCAATTAACCGTATACGATGTTGTTACAACAAATCGTTGGTGAAGCATGTCCTATTCCACTATTTTCGAGTCTAACAACGCATCATTTTTTCATCATTTTTAAAAATTTATTTCGCCCTTTACCATACACCGTGTTGTGATCATACTCCTTGTGCAGCTTACTCATCATGAGTGGAACATATGTCTTTTTGAAAGTGAGGTGCTATCTTTTCGTAGAAAAAAGTTACACCCTCAAGAAAATCACTTATCTGCACGAGAGCGCACGCTCTGCCTTCTCTGGCACTCTCTCCCTTTAACACAGTATCTCACCTAGTTCAGATCCCGCGCCGGGCACGAATCTTTTGCCATTCTTACTATTACTCCATATCAATTGTTTGTACCAGAATTTGCTTAATTACAGTGAAATATTACTATATTTTTTTACTTTATTCATGGCCAAGTGGTTAAAGGGCGCGACATTCAAAACTGACCGACGAAGGTTCTATCCCAGCCGCTTTTTGTCTTTTTCTTTTGGCTATCTTTTTGCCGCTTTTTTCGCAGCATTGCAAAGAGCGCATAACATGTTTTCAAATTTCCTCCAGATATGTTCGAGCACATTTTGACGTGTTATAACGTGATTTTATGAAATTTTCAAAATTTCACAAAACGAATCGGGGAGCGTGGGAAACTTTGGGAAAAGTGTTTTGAGATGTCATAAACGTGTTCGAACACGGTATTCTACGTTTCCGTTGTGAGGATGAGAGCGATCAAAAAGTAGTTGCCACGGAGCAGCGAATAAAATTTCGTTAAAACTTGTTCTGACACGTTTAAACACGTTTGCGACATCGCATAACACTTTTCCGTGACTACCCACGCTTCCCGATTCGTTTTGTGAAATTTTGAAAATTTCATAAAATCACGTTATAACACGTCAAAACGTGCTCGAACATATCTGGCGGCACTTGAAAACATGTTAGGTACTCTTTGCAATGCTGCGAAAAAAGCAGCAAAAGGATAGCCCGCGGCTGGGATCGAACCTGCATCGGTCAGTTTTGAATGTCGCGCCCTTTAACCACTTGGCCATGAATAAAGTATAAAAAATATAGTAATATTTCACTGTAATTAAGCAAATTCTGGTACAAACAATTGATATGGAGTAATAGTAAGAATGGCAAAAGATTCGTGCCCGGCGCGGGATCTGAACTAGGTGAGATACTGAAGTTGAATGTTGTTTTTGAATAGTCTTCTCATACTTCTACCAGAAAACACGCAAAAAAGTCTGATAAGTGGTATTCATCGGAAAACACATTTTCAGCGGCCTCAATAGAACGCATGGGCCGATTCTGCTCATTTATCCGTTCATTAATAGGCCCGAGTTGCCCCATCAGAACGCGTATAGAGGCGGCTCTTAGTTTTGACTTTTACGGAAATTACGACATATTTCACAAAACCAACCGCCCAGCTCAAAAGCATGAGCCAGGAATGACTACGTTATTTTGTTTTATAGCTGAGACTTCTCACTATCTAATGAACGAAACAGAGATTTTCTACCTCCATTTTAAAGCCAGTTATGATTTTTCAAACTTGGTGGTTATGTAAAAAATATCCGAACTCACCAGGTATATTTGTGTTTCATGCGGCAGCTAAATTTCGAATCAAAATTCTGTCAACGCAGTTCGATAGAGGAAGGTTTGATGTACCTTGTATTAACTTTTCAGGCAAATTAAAAAATAAAATTTTCTAGGTCCCGGCCATCTTCGAAATCCTCGAGTCTCTCGCGATTCATGTCATAATTGGAATCAGAATAATCAATCTAAACTATCAGGGGTCCGTCACATCTTCAATACTGTAGAATCTCTTCTCAAAAGAAGACAGTGGCGAGAAATGTTCATGATACTGCAAAAGTGTAAAATCTAGTTATTGCGCTTACTTCCTATTAAACTAAACACTTGATATAATGGTAATTTACAGCTCTTTCGTTGTCATTAAGAAAGTTTCAATTGAGCATGATTTGAGAAGTACACGGGCCAGCTCATTTTGCGCAAAATGAGAGATGGCCCGGTCTATTACCCGATTACCCGACCCGAATAAGGCACTCTACTACATTCCATTGAAGTATATTGTGGGTGATATTCTCTTCCCCCACGATTAAATTGTTCACAAATCACAGTCCTATCGATAAACGTCTTGTTATCTTCCGAGTGGCTGTTTATGTATTCAAAAGTGGCTCCATAAAAATTCAAATTTTTCGCCAATTCAATTATGGAAGTTAAGAGAGGTATCACGAGAGATTGCAGGAAAAATCGCAATTTCGGAACAATTTTCAAAAAAATATTTTCAATTTCGTTCAAACTTATATGTGGAAGTGCTTAGGACAAAAGAAAATTTTGAATCCTTGTGCCAGGTCGCAAAACCGGCTTTTAGGAAATTCCCGGTTCTAAAGCCGGACCTATCATAACTCAGTTCAAAATAGTGCTAGAAGGTCGTGGAAGAGCTAAAAAAATGCAGAAAAATATCAGTAATATATTTTATGTTTACGTGGAATGGCGCAAACGACGGCCGAAAAAGTTGTGGTAAGAAAAGTGTTTTTCAGATGAAATAAATATTTTTATCATATTTAAAATTCAAGAAGCAGCAGATTTTCTCTGCATAATATGAAAGAGGAACAGAAGTAGTGTTATACAAAAAAATAAAAATGACAAAAAAGGGGGACTTTAGGTCGAAAAATGACTTTGAATGTGAAAAATCTGAAAAAGTCGAAAAACTCATTCTTCTAAAATCACCTCGTATATGCTTTTTCTTGAGTAATAATAAACGGTGAGTATGGGAAAAATATTATTTGATCGTAAGATGTACGCGCTGCGCCACAATAAAATGAGAAATCTCAAAAACTACCGAAAAAACGTCTAAAATTACATTTAACAATGCGGAATATTTTTTATTGATGGATGTAGTCATCAATAATCATTCAGAATAATTATTAACTCCCTCGCAAAGATTTTTGAACTCCTAATCTCAACTATTCATTTTTTGACATGATTTTATACGTATTTTTTTACGCTTTTCGGTAGTTTTTGACATTTCTCATTTTATTGTGGTGCAGCGCGTACATCTTACGTACCAATAATATTTTTCCCATACTCACCGTTTAATATTACTCAAGAAAAATCATATACGAGGTGATTTTAGAGGAATGAGTTTTTCGACTTTTTCAGATTTTTCACATTCAAAGTCATTTTTCGACCTAAAGTCCCCCCTTTTTTGTCATTTTTATTTTTTTGTATAACACTACTTTTGTTCCTCTTTCATATTATGCAGAGAAACTCTGCTGCTTCTTAAATTTTAAATATGATAAAAATATTTATTTCATCTGAAAATCACTTTTCTTACCACAACTTTTTCGGCCGTCGTTTGCGCCATTCCACGTAAACATAAAATATATTACTGATATTTTTCTGCATTTTTTTAGCTCTTCCACGACCTTCTAGCACCATTTTGAACTGAGTTATGATAGGTCCGGCTTTAGAACCGGGAATTTCCTAAAAGCCGGTTTTGCGACCTGGCACTAGGATTCAAAATTTTCTTTCGCCCTAAGCACTTCCGGTATTTCAACACCTCCTCTATCGATTGGCATTGACAGAATTTTGATAAAAAATTTCGCAATCGCGTGAAACATATCCAAACCTGGAGTCTTCGGATTTTTCCTACGAGAGATCAAAGTTTGAGAAATCATAACTCGGTTCAAAATAAAGGTAGAGAATTGCGGTTTGGTTTGTTAGATAGAGATAAGACTGGAATACAGTCACAACTGTCCCAACTCATTCCTGGCTGATGCAGTGGAGAGAAGCGGTCGGTTTCACAAAATATGTTATAAATCGCTTTAAAATTAAAACTATTCTTAGGTTCTTTGTTTGTTAGAATGTGCAGCTTGGTTGCTCACTATAACCCAGAAGTCGGCCAAATTGCGTCTTGCGTGGCATTTGGGCGCTGCTGAACTTTTTTTCGAAAAAAATATTTTTTATGCGACATGTCCAAACGCTGCTATTTGCGATATAAATATTCATAAATAATCTAATAACACCATTAAAGTTGTTTTAGGGGACTATTGAAGCGAACTTTTTGAGAGAAAAAAATTCGAATATTTTTAGAGCTGAATTTAACTTTTGAAGAAACTGTACTTAACAAGGTCCTATTGTGTACTATTGTTGTCATAATCATTAGAGATGATGCTCGGGAGAATATTTGTGCAGATACATGCAGATACTAAAATGGTTATCGCTTTTCCAACACTCTTTTTCTGATGGTCGATTTCATATTTTGACCGCTCGCCATGTTAAGTAAACTTCCTTAGAATTTTTCTCATCATATGAAGAGCATTCGGAAAATTGAAAGTGCGTCTCTATCTCTTCATTGTTAGCAGCTACAGCAACTACATTTTCCAATATTTGTCTGAAAGCGCGTGATCTGCCTTCTCAAAGAGCAAATATCGCATTTTTCGAAAATACATCCACTTTTTCACACATATCTCAGAAATCAGGATTTCTACCGAATCCTGACGCAGGGCAAATTGTTCGGAGCGTATCATTGCATCATTTTGTTGTTGGTAGTATACAAATCTATGGATGATTTGATGTCATAAAAAATCGAAAACTAAAAATTGCGCAAATTTCTTAACAAATAATAATAATTCTGACGATCTCTGAAACGTTTCGAGTGAAATATTGCCCACATTCATTTTCATATACATAAAGAAGAATAATGAAACTAATAACTTAAACTTATGAAAAAAAATATTTTTTTGAAAAATACCATGAACCCGGTGTGGGTGAAGTTCATGGTGAAAAATTATTTTTGGACCATGATCATGGTATTTTTCAAAAAAATATTTTTTTGATAAGTTTAAGTTATTAGTTTCATAGTTCTTCTTTAGGTATAAGAAAATCTGTGTGGGCAATATTCCGCTCGAAACGTTTCAGAAATCCTCAGAATTATTATTTTTTGTTCAGAAATTTGAGCAATTTTGAGTATTCGATTTTTTATCATCCATAGATTTGTATACTACCAACAACAAAATGATTCAATGATACTCTCCGAACAATTTGCCCTGCGTCAGCATTCGGTAGAGATCCCGATTTCTGAGATATGTGTGAAAAAGTGGATGTATTTTCGAAAAATACGATATTTGCTCTTTGAGAAGGCAGATCACGCGCTTTCAGACAAATATTGGAAAATGTAGTTGTTGTAGCTGCTAACAATGAAGAGATAGAGACGCACTTTCAATTTTCCGAATGCTCTTCATATGATGAGAGAAATTCTAAGGAAGTTTACTTAACATGGCGAGCGGTCAAAATATGAAATCGACCATCAGAAAAAGAGTGTTGGAAAAGCGATAACCATTTTAGTATCTGCATGTATCTGCACAAATATTCTCCCGAGCATCATCTCTAATGATTATGACAACAATAGTACACAATAGGACCTTGTTAAGTACAGTTTCTTCAAAAGTTAAATTCAGCTCTAAAAATATTCGAATTTTTTTCTCTCAAAAAGTTCGCTTTAAAAGTCCCCTAAAACAACTTTAATGGTGTTATTAGATTATTTATGAATATGTATACCGCAAATAGCAGCGTTTGGACATGTCGCATAACAAATATTTTTTTCGAAAAAAAGTTCAGCAGCGCCCAAATGCCACGCAAGACGCAATTTGGCCGACTTCTGGGTTATAGTGAGCAACCAAGCTGCACATTCTAACAAACAAAGAACCTAAGAATAGTTTTAATTTTAAAGCGATTTATAACATATTTTGTGAAACCGACAGCTTCTCTCCACTGCATCAGCCAGGAATGAGTTGGGACAGTTGTGACTGTATTCGAGTCTTATCTCTATCTAACAAACCAAACAGCAATTCTCTACCTTTATTTTGAACCGAGTTATGATTTCTCAAACTTTGATCTCTCGGAGGAAAAATCCGAAGACTCCAGGTTTGGATATGTTTCACGCGTTTGCGAAATTTTTTATCAAAATTCTGTCAAAGCCAATCGATAGAGGAGGTGTTGAAATACCTTAGATATAATTTTCAACCAAATTAAAAATCATGAATTTCTACGTCCTGGCCATGGTCGAGTCTCTCGCGATTCCTCTCATATAAGTTTGAACGAAATTGAAAATATTTTTTTGAAAATTGTTCCGATCCACCTGCAATCTCTCGTGAGACCTCTCTTAAAAAGCTGAATTCTCATCTACCTTATCTTTAATAGTCATTCTAGACATGATTAAAATAAGAGAGAACAAAAAGCAATTAAACTAACCACTCCTGGGGTCGTCACTGACGAGCTCCCCCCAGGAGGGCTATGACTTTCTGACGCTAAGGGAGCGAAACAGTCATGCCTACTATAGTTTTAACTTATTTAACTTGTAGTACACTTGAAATAGCAATCGATATTGTAATCAAATTCAATTTCGATTCGCCTGGGAAGTTATTCCAATCTGTTGTCTCTATCTATCTCGCTTGCGAAATCCTAATGATGATGTTATTACCGGAGAGGCTATTAACTTCTCCGGTAATAACACTCTCTCGAAGGGTCGGCAAGTGAAAGAATGCGCTGAATCTCGAGACCATTTTTAACACATCAGCGACAATAAAAGCAGCATAAAAGGCACCAATTGGATTTCGATAAAAGCATAGACCACTGCTAAAGGTTACTCATGTGCTCGAAAATGATGGACTCATTTGTATCAAACGTATGCATATTTCAGAGAGATTTGATCGGTCTGTTGACGAGTTTTAAACCAGAGAATCGGCCAACATGTAGTCAAGTCCTCAAATACTTGGAATAACCGAAGATAACATCGCCATGTTGTATCCTTCCCCCACTTCATGCTTCTCAAACCACCTTCATAACGACCCTCAGTTCAATTTAACCTTCACTTTCATGTTTAATCAACAAAACTTTTGCACTTGTTTTCAAATATAGTATGAATTATGTTTATGTATCGATCAAGATAACTGGCACATGACTATTCTTATTTTCCTGTTCGTTGATAATATTGTGGCCGTGAAATAAATCTGAGTGTGAACGTGTTTTGAGCAGAAAAAATAAATTACTTCTTAAAGGGATAAATACCCCTTGAAAATACCTAGCGATTGGCCTATCCTCCTCTGTCTCTCGTGGAGGCAGCATAGACCGGGAAGTGATAGGAAAAAGAGATTGGGGGAATCGAGGAGGGGCAAGAGATGCGAGAGGAGAAGAAAGACTGAGAAAGACAGAGAAAGACTAACATTAAGTGTGAGAGGGGAGAGGTGACCTCACATCCAGGGAATCACTCTAGTCCGGAAAAGTGATGGTTTGTCTGTCATTTCGTGGCGAGACCCTAGGAATTCGCGCGAATTCAAACATGGGGTAACTCTCCCTTTAAACGATGCGAACCCCCTCCCCTTCCCATTTGATCGATCTATTACGCAATCGTGAATATGAGTTCACCATTCATCCAATGAAAAAAACAACGAAGAAAGAGCTTATAAGCATGAATGTCAAATTCCTACCTCATGTCACAATTCAAATGTCAAATGTCATGTCAAATATCTAATTCCTGTCTACTGCATGCTAAAATATCGTTCGCCAACAACAGTTTTCACAGGCGGACATTTTGATTCATGACAACAAGGAGTGACAGAGAAACGAGAGAATGCGAGAGAACGTATAGAATTTGGAGAGAGCTACACAAAAGTATCCGCTCCTTTTCGTAGTTTACGATGTGCTGTTTTCAATAAGGCACGCGTAGTGAGAATTAGGCAATGCGCTAACTTCGCATGGTCATAATCAAAAAATAGAAGAATTGTCAGATGTAAAAGACACTTATATGGTGCATACACGCAATAAGATATACGCAATGCAATCAATAAGCAAGACGCAATTATAGACGCTAGAAAAACCACGCGACACGCGCATATAAAAGAAGAATAAGAGATGCCAACTATCACTCAATATGAAAATATTTGCGCACTTTTCTACCTTCTCTTTCATTAATTACGCTTTCATATAAGCCGACATAATTATTATTTTGTCATGTCAGTTTTGATTTGTTTTCTGTAAATGTTGATTTGACCCAACCACTACTGAGGCCGTCACTGACGAGATCCCTCTCAGGTTTTTATCTTTCCTCTCATTTCGAAACAGCCTCTTGTCCCTCCCAGTGAATAAGATATTGATCGAGTATGTCATT
This sequence comes from Pristionchus fissidentatus, assembly GCA_036245785.1. Taxonomy (NCBI): domain Eukaryota; kingdom Metazoa; phylum Nematoda; class Chromadorea; order Rhabditida; family Neodiplogasteridae; genus Pristionchus; species Pristionchus fissidentatus. Next base: position 40,762,909 of record BTSY01000004.1, read on the forward strand.
TTAGTTCTATCTCCCCATCTTTCCCGCCTTTCTCCCTAGCTGGATCTCGCTATCTATCTTTCCGCCCCCCTATTTCTATCTCTCTCACTCTCTCTCTCTCTCCCTCTTTCATTCGTTTTAAATTCTAGTAAAATCGCTGTCATTTAAATATCTTTTATATCATTTCAGTCATGTCTACACTCGAATTCGGGAAGGGAATGCCTATTGAGGAGTATTACCATCCTCGCCAGGCTTCCGATCATTCGTTTTAAACTCTAGTAAAATCGCTGTCATTTAAATATCTTTTATAGTATTTTCGGTCATGGATACACTCCAATTCGGGAAGGGAACACCAATCGAATGGAATTGCTTTCCGCACCAGGTTTCCGATGGTTAGCTTGCACAACTTTCTACATAAACGTTCCAGAAACGAGCATTAGCGAGTGAATAAGGTGAAAAAGAGAGACTTTCTCACTCATCTTTTGTAATTTGAAATCTTGATCATCAATGATGGGAATAAATAGCTGAGAAATTGCAGGAACGGTGTTCTATGTGTCTGGGTCGACGATTTACGTGCTCTATTAGTAAGTATTTAAATTAATGCTCATATCGATTCAACTCATTCTAGTGGCCACAAAGCGACAGCGATCAAATCGTGGGACGGAGAAATCGTCAATCACGAATGCTTTGGCGACGCACTATATTTCAGAACTAACATTAAGAAGGCAATTACTTTTATTTAGTATAACACTATTATTATCTTACACCAATCGCGGCGGATGGCCGAGTGGTGTAACTTACACCGTGTAAGGCATTGCTTGACAAACGAAGGGTCACGAGTTCGATCCCCACCCAGGTTCACCAAGCCTTCCATCCCCTCGGTGGCGGTAAAATTGGTAGCAACATTGATTGCGTAAGGTAACGTGCTCCAGAAGCCTGGTCAGTAGGGGATACGTAGATCTGTGCCTTACGGGTGGGCCCCGGCAGCACCGGTGTGCAACCACAAGTTGATATCACGCTCATTCACAAGGCAGCTTGTGAATGAGCTTGATATCAACTTGTGAAACAGCTTGATATCAACTTGTGGAATCTCTGTGGGCCCCGCGCTCCCGTACCCTTGTTTATACTCGTGTTCATTCATGCTTTTCAAGCAAATCAATCAGTTTATCATGCACACATCTTTTACATGGTGATAGGGCATACAAAATATGATTCAAATCTTCTAAGTGGTGTTTCTTCGTATAGAAAGGGCGCTGACATTATTGAAACAACGGCCCGATATTCAAATATGAAATTTCGGCTGCTTCCTGAAAGGAATATTGTAGGAAACGCTTCACTTACCTTGAATATCGACTAAATCTCCAACTTGATGATTAGAAATAGCACAAAAGGTCTCGCCGATAGAAAGAAACATTTATAGGAAAATATATCAACTGTATCTGAAAAGAAGAATATTCTTCAATTACGAACCTTTTTGTGACGAAACACTGCATGACGATCAGAGGCCTTTATTAATGGATGAGAACGTGTAAAAATTATAACTATTCAACCAAATATCCATTTCGGATATCTTAACATTCTGAAAACACGAGTTTCATAGGAACTCCGCAGTAAATAATACCTCAATGTGAATGTCGCCGTTCTCCACGATTCCCGCAGTAATTTGAGATAGAAAATGCAAAGAAATTCGATAAATAACAGTAGGAAATCGATAAATTGATTTGAAAATGAGACGCGGTGAACGCGCCCGTGCTTTGAATGCACTGTCTGGAGTTGTTTACGAGTATTTTCCCCGGTTGCGGCAACTTGATATCAACTTGTGAAACTGCTTGATATCAACTTGTGAAATCGGGAGCTTGATATCAAGTTGATATTCGCTCTAGGCTTGATATCAACGTCTGGTTGCACACCGGTGTATGACTACGAATGAGCATGACATAACGAGAGACGCGCCGAGGTGTGGAAAACGAGTACACGCATCAGTAGTCCTTTTCATGCACGCATTTTTATAAATTTGATAATAATTGGGTTGCGGCTGCGAAGACCATAGGTCGAAAGGTATACGTAAAAACGACGACGAACTCAACCCGCATTTTCAGATTTTTGGGTAAAAAAAATGAACATCCAACCCTCACTTTTGGTATTTCATGCCCATTTGTGCTCCAATCCCAATTTTCGTCTGCAGATCGATCTCCCGCACCCTCAGAGCGCAACGATGCTACAGTGGTTTCGGAGAAGTCACTCCGAGCGCCTCGTCATCGCAGCCACCGGAGGGGTATTTTTGTTAATTTATTTAAAAAAAATTTTAATGTTCGAAATATTCTTTCAACAATACACTTAAAGAAGGCCTCCCACGAATATTTGGTCACATAGACTGCCAACGTAGTGTTGTTGGGGGCGCTCACCCGAGCACATTGCAACGCATCCGAAATTCATATAGTAACCTATAAATCGATATATTGACGCTCAAATGGCCGCAAAGGTACCAATAATCGACAGGCAACGCGTGCTAGGACGCGAAGATAGGGAAATGAACGGGGGAAAATGAAGCTGCCAACGATATAAGAGAGGTTTCACCAGAGATTGCAGGTGGTTCGGAACAATTTTCAAAAAAATAATTTTGATTTCGACCAAACTTTTATATTAGAGTACCCGGCAGACGAGAATTCGATTTATCCTGGTCCCAGGTCCAGAGCCGGCTTTTAGGAAATTCCCGGCTCCAAAACGGGAATCATCATACCTCAGCTCAAAAGCGAGCTACAATGCTGCTCAAAATGCTCAAAATGTTCATAACAATAAGTTACACAAAATTACTGTTGGATAGAAGTTTCGTACTCGTTAACCTCAAAAGTTGTGACCGATAACGTGAATCCCATGGGTTTCAAACAAATCTCAGATATCGAAAATGCGATATGCCACGCTTTTTTATTGCGGAATATGAAAGAGCTCTTGAAGTACTACTAGGAAAAAATTGGAACCAGACAAAAAGGGGGGGACTTAAACTCGAAAAATATTGTTGAAGGTGAAAAATCGTAAAAAGTGCAAAAATATATTTTTCGAAAACCAAGCAAATACTACTTTTTCATGAACCTTGCAACACTGTAAGCTCAGGGAAAACCATTTCCGTGTTTGTAAAGACTATTCGGACCAATAAAAATCGAAAAATATATAAAAATTGCTTAAAAATGACGAAAACCTGTTTCAGAAATAAAATATCGACAAACTCAGTTCTTGACTAAGATATAAATATGAATTTTAATTACATATAAACATTAATACATCATTTTTGACAATCGCTAACCACGCATAGTCTCGAATTTTTACATAATTGTCAGTATTTTAGACATTTTTACCAGTTTGCTGAATGGATGATCCGAAAAGTAACCTTAATGAGCATGACAAGCACGGATATATTTTTTTCCGATCTTACAGTGTTGCAAGGTTCATGAAAAAGTAGTATTTGCTTGGTTTTCGAAAAATTTATTTTTGCACTTTTTAAGATTTTTCACCTTCAACAATATTTTTCGAGTTTAAGTCCCCCCCCCCTTTTTGTCTGGTTTCAATTTTTTTCCTAGTAGTACTTCAAGAGCTCTTTCATATTCCGCAATAAAAAAGCGTGGCATCTCGCATTTTCGATATCTGAGATTTTTTTGAAACCCATGGAATTCACGTTATCGGTCACAACTTTTGAGGTTAACGAGTACGAAACTTCTATCCAACAGTAATTTTGTGTAACTTATTGTTATGAACATTTTGAGCCCAACCGCAGCATTGTAGCTCGTTTTTGAGCTGAGTTATGAAGATTCCGGTTTTGGAGCCGGGAATTTCCTAAAAGCCGGCTCTGGACCTGGGACCAGGATAAATCGAATTCTCGTCTGCCAGGTACTCTAATATAAAAGTTTGGTTTAAATCAAAATTATTTTTTTGAAAATTGTTCCGCCATAGCCCTTTTTACATACGATCTCTCGTGATACCTCTCATAATAATGTCTCCCCCTATGGATAATATCGGTTTTCATAAAAAATATAATAATTTTCGCAAGGGAATGCTTAGAAAATTGCCCCTAATGCTAGTGTGCGCGCTCCATATTTTTTTCGATAAGCCAAATACAGTACACCTGAAAAATGCGACCAATAATGGAGCGCGCACACATGTATTAGGGGCAATTTTCTAAGGATTCCCTTGCGAAAACTATTATATTTTTTATGAAAACCAATATTATCCATAGGGGGAACATTATTATATCGTTGGCAGCTTCATTTTCCCCCGTTCATTTCCCTATCTTCGCGTCATAGCACGCGTTGCCTGTCGATTATTGGTACCTTTGCGGCCATTTGAGCGCCAATATATCGATTTATAGATTACGGTAGAATTTCGGATCCGTTGCAATGTGCTCGGGTGAGCGCCCCCAACAACACTACGTTGGCAGTCTATGTGACCAAATATTCGTGGGAGGACTTCTTTTAAAAAAAGCGAAGAAAAAAAAGCGTAAAGCGAAGAAATTCGATAAATAACAGTAGGAAATCGATAAATTGATTTGAAAATGAGACGCGGTGAACGCGCCCGTGCTTTGAGTGCATTCTCTGGAGTTGTTTACGAGTATTTTTCTCGGTCGCGGCATATCAACTTGTGAAACTGCTTGATATCAACTTGTGAAATCGGGAGCTTGATATTAGAGTTTTAAAAACGAGTCCGAATCTCTTCATTTCATACACTCTCTACACCGGTCTGTCGATGAGAGATTGTGCGAAATGAAGAGGTCCGGGCTCGTTTTTAAAACTCTACTTGATATCAAGTTGATATTCGCTCTAGGCTTGATATCAACTTGTGGTTGCACACCGGTGAGAGTAGTCGCTTGTCGACGTAAAGTCGTTTTGATTCCGGTAGCAACTTTCCTTTACCTTTACTTTATTATTATCTTGTTTGAGATCTACACAGCGAAATTTCACCCTCCTAACGAAATTCGAATAACCTTCGTTCGCAAACTTGAGGTAGTTTGAAATATATGATTTTAAATTGAAAAAAAAACAGGGAATTGCAGGGAGAGTCATTCATTTATTATGACAACATGTTGTTAAGCAGCACGACAAATGGAAAAGAAGTTTATCGCGCTTGTGATGATCCGACGAATGGAATTATTGTGGATGTGGAAAAAGGAAAACTGAAAGGATGCGATCCAATTGCAATTCACAGGTGAATTAATGAGGAGTCTGAAGATAAAGAAGGAAAGATATTTCAGGGGCAAGCTTATATACAGGAATCATTATTTGAATCAAGAGACACCGATTAATTTGTCTCCTAAAATAATTGTTGTCAATTGCGGAAGAAATGTAGTGAGTTACTACTAGTTTTCCAATGATAAATTTTCACTGGAAGCACTCCATATTCGAAAGACCATATTTGCTAATAATGATTCCCCGCTCGTCTATTTCGGTCCATACGTGGGAAATTCGTGTTCATTATTAGTGCTTGACACAACTACAATGGAGATTCTCTCGATCAAATTACCGTAAGTCAAATGGAATTTTGATATTTTCTCTCGCATTGCATTATATTTTTGCATAGAAATATAAATTATGAATAATAGCTGAAGTTTCAATCAACCCGTAGATGATTCAGTAAAATTTTTGTATTTCTATCAGGTTGGCCGGAAAGTCTTGATAACTCTTTTTGTTTTTCTACTGTGTGCCGCGTTCGAACTTTGGTGTCCCCTCGTTCCTCACAAATGACAAGGAGACTAGGGCCCTTGTAGTAAACAACTCCCCATTCCCCTCTCTTTCTCCGTGCTGAAGTTGACTCACGATGTATATTCCCAGTGTAATCCACATCCGCCATGTTCTGCTCTACCTCTTCCTATCTCACACAACGTTGAAGGATTCGGAGACTCTCCTGAAGAATATTTATGACCAACATGCTCCCTCCTACCCAACCATACAAAGATGGTTCCATCGCTTCAAAGAAGACGACTTTTCACTCGATGACCAGGACCGCTCTGGAAGGCCCCGTGAGTTGGATTTGGATGCGTTGAGAGCCCAGGTGAATTCGGATCCATTCCAAAGCACTCGTGAACTGGCATCCACACTGAAGGTTGCCCATAGCACTGTTGAGGAAGGCTTGAAATCTCTTCGGATGAGAAAAGTTCTTGGTCGATTCATACCCCATGATCTGACCCAGGACCAGCTGGACCACCGAGTCGATGATGCATACAGTCTTCTCACTCTCCACGGCGGCGATCGATGGTTGGACCGGCTGATCACTGGAGATGAGAAATGGGTCCTCTACGATAATCACCACAGGCGAGCCCAGTGGATTCAAGAAGGAGAGACGCCACAGGATGTCCCTAAACCCGACCTTCACCCCAAAAAAGTGATGCTCTCAATATGGTGGGGAGTGGATGGGCCCATCTACTGGGACCTCCTTCCCGAGGGTCAAACCATAAACGCCGACCGTTATGTGAAACAACTACGTAATTTGAAGAAGGAAGTCGATAGTTCAGCCCTGAAAGATAAGAAAATATATTATCAGCATGACAACGCTCGTCCACATGTCGCCAAACTCGTCAAGTAGGAACTGGGAAAGTATGGCTGGATGATTCTCCCTCACCCACCGTATTCCCCAGACATCGCCCCAAGTGACTATTGGCTTTTCTCGGACCTGACCCATGCCCTTCGAGAGAGATCGTTCACAACACGAGGAAGTCTGGAGGCCGCACTGAAGCAATATTTCGCCTCACGCCCAGCAGGGTTCTATAGACAGGGCATCCACAAGCTAACACAACGTTGGCAGTATATCGTCGATAATGATGGAGCATATAACCCATAATCTACTTGTGTTTGCTTCGAGAAATAAACGAATGAAAAAGTTATCAAGACTTTCCGGCCAACCGAATACATTGCAGAAAACCGGTAAATATATCAACGCTAAACTCTTACTACATCGTTGGTGTGCACGGAGGAGAAATTACTGTGAGACGATCAACGAGGACAAGAGTGGGAAACATATTTAAATACACCGAAGACCTCTGCAAGGCGAAATTTCCCGTGAGTTCATTTCTTCTGACAGTGTACAACTAGGGAAGGTAAGCTCCGCCCACTTGAGACTCTAATTGAAGGGGCAACAGCGGATGAGTAGCACAAAATTCATTCTGCACAAAAAGCCTTGTGCTCGGGCTTATTCGAGAGCTCTTGTGATGGGCTACAACATTTCCCGTGCGCACCATGCTCTGTAGTGAATAAGTAGGTCAAAAATCGATCAACATAGTCGGGAATAGGTGATTCAAGCACTTCCAGCGAAGGCACATAGTTGCGCATCTCGCAATTCGTGGGGAGAATTGTTCTGATTAACTTCAAAACACGTCAAAACGTATTCGAAAACGTTTCAAGTTTCTTGAAAGCATGTTGGCTTTCCATTTCCGTGCAGCGAAAAATGTGGCAAAAAATTAGCCCGCGGCTGGATTCGAACCTGCGTCGGTCGGTTTTGAATGTCGCGCCCTTTAACCACTTAGCCATGAATAGGTTAGTGTTTTTTTGAAATTTATTTTTGTGAGTACGGTCACTGTGGTGAAGGAAGTGTGCCGGTAGGTTGCGCCGTTTTCGAGGTATTCGATACTGGCGCACGCACGGACGGACACACACACACACTCACACACACATACACACACGCACATACACACACGCACACACACAGGGCTTGTCGTTTTAGGTTAAGTTGCGATATTAAAGATGATGCAATATTATTCGGATTTTTCTAGCCGACTGTTCCCAGTTGCCAGTAGTAATTTTGTTTCAAACTTTTTCACATCTTGCAATTATTTTATCTCTTCGGAAAATATTCATCAGAAAAGTAATGAGTAATTAATTCAGGAAGCCCTCAAAAATTTCGAGAAGGCTGCTGTGGAAAGAGACCAGAGATATGTTAAAGGGAAGAAAAAAGGAGAAGGAGAAGAAGAAAAGAGATTTGGGGAGGTACCCGAGACAAGGCACAATGAGTCTCTCAAACAGGTTAGTTTCGTTATTATTACTTATTATAAATTATAACACGATTATATGTTTACTTTATACGTTACCCGATACTCAATTTCCGTTAAACATAAACTAAAACTACATTTTCAGGAGGATAAGAAGGTGAGTTCTATAGTTCAACTGAGAATGGAAGCATTGGAAAGAGAGGTGAACATTTTTGATACTCATTTTCCCATAAAGGAAAGAAAGAGAAGAAAGACATGGGAAAAAGTTTTAAAAAGTTATAGATAAAATCAGAATGCGAGAAAAGTGATAAGTACATTCGATCGATAACTTGCTTTACAGAACACGGAGTTGAAGAGACAAACTAATGAATTGAAATCTCAAGTGAATGAATTGAAAGGTCAACTTGATGAGTCGAATGGAAAGTATAAGAAACTACTCATGATGGTGAGAACAAAGGTGCTAATTGAGTTTCAAATATTATGTTCAGGTTGGACGTAATAAATGAGAAGAAGCTAACTGCAGTTTTTTCACGATTGAATGTTCCAGTTAGAGATATTTTCAAGACAGTCTATAATTTCTATGCAATAATCGATAGAGTTCAAATATCATTGTTGTTACTACTGATATGTAATAAAGCAATTTTCAGTCTTAAGTGTTTGATCACTTTTGTTTGATCACTAAAACTTTAGTGTTTGATCAGCGTTAGATAACCAACGTCTCTCTCAATCTGGATATTAAACATAACTTTCATCAAACTAATAATTGAAACGTCCCATTTTTGAGGCTCTCATTGTTTATTCGATCCCCACTGAGAACTTAACCAATTACGCGGGACCAAATATAAACCCTGTTCTGTGACTAAGTTATCCTATTAAATGGAACTTTCTCTTCTGAAAAATACTCCGCATTTTTAGGCATGTCACTTCTACTCTTTGCTTCTGCAGAAGTGTCTTGATTAAAACATTTCACTCACGATAGAAGTGTCTTGAATAAGGTAATCAACATTGATTCAGAATTTTTTGCATTGATTCACCCCCTCACATTGTTTACCCCGATACATCTCTTTCCAGGCATTTCAAGATCGCATCATTTCGAAACGTTGTCTTTCGAAATCAGATCTTTCGAAACGTAGTTGTTGACAGAGTGGTGGTTCTATGGACTACTTGCACGAGGGAGAATTTGAAGTGATGAGAGAAAGAGAGAGAGGGGGCGAGATAGTTTGGGGAGGGAATAGATGTTTCAAAATCTCATTACTACCTTCTCTTTCGTTCAAAGATCGGTTGCTTTAGTGTTAGTGACGATTGAAATTCTTGTGAAACTTTTCTTATTAATTTAGCGAAAATAATAATTCATCACATTATCAGAAGTATAATTCCAGAATATGCAGTTTCTCAGGAAGTAAGTATCGATTCAAAAATTCCACTAATCGTAAGTGCTAAGAGTTCTCCCAGCACCAAATGGGTACCACCACTTCCCATAGAGGTTAGACAGTATTTCATTTACAAAATGTCATTCCTATTCTCCAGAAAGTTCTCATGAAAACGAACGTAATAATGAGAAGACTTTCAAACAGAACTACAAGATCCACATTTCTCACTCTAAGTGACCTCGAATTAAATGCCTTTGTGTTGGAATGCATGGGAATATAACTTCTTCGCATATCAGAACCTGTAAATTACCTTAGGAGTGGTGTACTTCCACTCTTTCTTCTTTTTGACACATTGGAACCACGGATCAAAATTTCTCTCTGAATTTCTCAACGAAAAAGCATTTTCCCATGATAGACATAAATATTCTCCCAGGATACCGTGGATCCTGTTGGAATCAACAAATCAACAATCCCAAGGAACAAGAGAAGCTACAGATTAAAAACAGATGAGGAGAGAAATGACGAAACAAATAAGGTTTGACAGTTATATTCTAATTTGAAATTATTATTATTTAATAATTGCAAACAATGGTTACTGTACATTACACATTTATTTTTGCATAAATAATTTCAGAAAATCCGAAAAAGTAACCGAAAGGCAGTAGATAAATGCCGTCAAAAAAAGAAAAGGGAAGAGGGAGAACACAGGATTAAGAATGAGAAGGAGAAGGAACTACTCAGAAGCACATTGAAGGTAGGGATTTTGAGCACTTTGACCCTTCTAAAGTTTAAAAGCTTTCATGCCATGATTGGTTGAGACAGTTATATGTAGTAACTCCATAAATCTATTACAATATTATAAATAATAATTGCAGAAACTAATCGAAAAGCACGAATGGACGGAAATTGTTGAAGAATTTCACAAAAGTGATCGACTTGTCACTCGCCCTCTCAATGTCGATTTCGGGGTTATGAACGAAGAACAGGAACAATTGTATAAGGAAATGAGAAGAGATCTGATGGAGTTGTACAAAAAGGTTTCGTAGATTCAAACAATCCACTTTATTGATAATATTTATTAACGAAACACTCTTGATGTTGACTGGTTTTTTTCGAATTATCGATTTTAAGACACCCTGAAAGAGTAAATATCAGAACGTGATAAATCGTGTCGGAAAATTGGTATACCTAGTAATAAAAGTGCTGCAAAATCAATATCTCTCTCGAAATATTCTCTTTTGAAATTTCTTTGTTGACAAAGAGAGGAGAGAGAGGAATGGGCCGATAGATTAGAGGAGGAGAGATATCTCACTCCTTTACTCTGCCTTATCTACTGCAAGAGTCAGTCGAATGACAGCAATGGCAAAGCAAGTAAGTAAAATGTTTGGAATATTGTACTTCCACTTTCTATAAATGTTTGGGTTTGTATTGGTTATTAATCGAATGTATGGACAACGCATAGTACGGTAACTGTACATAATACAGTATTACTATTTCACAAAATCCGTAATACTCATCAGGATTTCGTGCAAATCGGAACAGAATGGAATGGTGATTTCTACATTCCAATTTCGGTGCTTTCAAGTTACAATAATTCGCCAGATCCTCTTGGTGGTGGAGCCTATGAAAGAGTCGTGTGAGTTATCGTTTACATACCTGCCTTGAATCGAATTTAGCGAATACATATCTTCTCATAATTCAACGTTAATTAGGGCACCATTCAATAAAATTAATTTCCCTGTTGTTCAGACTCCTCAAAAGCTCTAATCCTTCTGTAGGAAAGTTGGCAATCTAGAAATTTATCGATCCTTTCAAGAATGAGAAAACTGTACATACGACCTCTTCTGAAAATTGTTTTTAAAGCAGAAAACTGAATATTATCAGATTATATTTTGATATTTCAAGATGTCACTCAACAACCTGTAAAAAATGGGATTGGAGTTTTCAAACTCCACCCTCCCTACTCTGATTTGATATCAACACTCCACTCAGGCTCACCGCTGTTTCCGCGAGTTGCAACTTCTCAAGGAACTAAATCAT
>BTSY01000004.1:40774763-40856086 GCA_036245785.1 Pristionchus fissidentatus
AAGGGACAGTAAACACACAAATTCTTGTTCATTTGATCCAATTTCCACGAGCGACGTAGGGATAGAGATAGTGTGCGCCTATCAGATATCAGCCCAAGTGGAGCAGTGGTAAAAACGCTTGCCTAGCAACCATGAGGTCGCGGGTTCGATACCCACCTTATGCTTTTGTTTCTTTCTACGGGACGAAAGTCGTGGTGAGACCTTAAAATTTGCGGGAATTCAACGGGGTCTTTACTGTCCCTTTAAGCATGACAAAAAAAGAAATATAATAATTTTAGATTCCTTTCCACGAAGGAAAACATTGCGAATTTCTCTATGTACAAATGCAGGTGAATTCGTATTTATAAATCTTTTACTATTTTTAAAAAGTTCCATTTTACAAACGTGTTTTCAAACAACAAAAACATTTTTCTGTACGACTAATCAAGTAACGCATTTATATTTTGTCGGCATTTTTAGATTTTTTAAATTACACTCTTATTTGCAGCTCTGTAGTAAATCTCTTCAAAAGTGGTTGGATGAAAATCCGAATCGTCGTGACCCTCTGAGAATGGTTTTTCAAGCAGATTGCTCAAGGTGTTGGTTACATCCATGACAAAGGGCTTATTCACAGAGATCTGAAGGTGAGATTTATTATTATGAGAAATAATAAATCTATAAAAAAATATATATCTAAGTAACCTCATGGCGTGCTGAAAAAAACTAGCTGTTACTATTTGAAATTCAGTTGTTTATGTACAAACCGATTAGTAATTGGACATATAAAGTTTTTTTCAGCCTGAAAATATTCTCTTCGACGGTTCTGATCTCTTGAAAATATGTGACCTCGGACTTGCATCCGAATTTACACTACAAAAAGGAAGAGAAGTTACTGAGAAACGGACAATTTGTGGTACTCGTTTCTACATGAGTCCGGAACAGGTAAAATATTACAAGATTATACACACGCAAATTTAACTAAAACGCCAAATACAAAGTGAAAGAGCACTTGCGAATTTTCCTCGTGCTAATCAATCCTACTTTTTTCTGCCTGCTGTTGTTCACCTCATTTCCCCTCATCTAGCCTCGGCCAAGATAAGATTGCCCAGAATTCATGCAGAGAATTGGCTAATGCAACATTTTTCAACTCTCCCTTTAGCACCAATCTTTAATGCGAATTCTAAACTAATAAAATGCTATTACTAATAGCCTACTTCATACTTCCTCAATCTGATGTGGGCTAGTTACTTCTAGCCTACTTCAGAGTGCGAAAAACGCAGATTGAAAATCGTTACTCATGTAGAAAATCAATGATTGTTTTCAGTTACTCGGCAAGTACTCTTCCAAAGTTGACATGTTTACACTCGGCCTTATCTATTTGGAAATGCTTAAGCCGATGGATGTTCATGCTCTGGGATTGGTATGATGGATGATATTCAATGATTTAGTTAGTAAACAAAAAAAAATGAAAATTTTAACGTGTTATTTAAAAATAAAACTAGCCGGGATGTGTTGAGGTTAAATACTCTACGCTCTATGTGTACACTACGTGCTATGCATAGTAATGGTGGCAGGATCGGTTCAGGGGGCAGTTCGGTAGCCTGCTTCAGGTTCGGACCAGGGGGTGTCCTGTATCCGGCCACAGATTTGGTTCAGGGGGGAGAGCGGGTAGCCGGCTACGGGTTCTGTCCAGGGGCAGTTCGGTAGCCTGCTTCAGGTTCGGACCAGGGGGGTGCCCGGTATCCGGCCACAGATTTGGTTCAGGGGGGAGAGCAGTAGCCGGCTGCAGGTTCGGTACAGAGGCAGTTTGGTAGCCTGCTTCAGGTTCGGACCAGGGGGTGCCCGGTATCCGGCCACAGATTTGGTTCAGGGGGGAGAGCGGTAGCCGGCTACAGGTTCGGTTCAGGGGAGTTCGGTAGCCGGCTCCAGGTTCGGTTCAAGGGGAACTCGGTAGCCGGCCCCAAGTTCGGTTCAGGGGAGCTCAGTAGCCGGCCCCAAGTTCGGTTCAGGGGGAGCTCAGTAGCCGGCCCAAGTTCGGTTCAGGGGAGCTCGGTAGCCTCTCCAGCTTATGAGGAATGTTAATCACCTACAAAGAGTATTCGCTTATTCCGTTGCAAAAGGCTTGTGAGGCTGAGAGAGACCGAAAAAAGTAGTCACGGGGTCACGAAGCAACGTAAACGCAAGATATAGAGAGTGTGATATACTTTTACAACGTGTTCGGACTGGTTTGGACAGTTCTCTTTCAATGCAAAACACTTTTCCGGTGATTCCCGACACTCCCCGTTGTGTTTGGCAAAAGTTGGAAAATTTGACATCTGAGTGGGTCGACATATTTGTTCAGAGACCTGGCGCTAGGCTAAATTTCCGATGAGATGCTAACAATGCTATAAATTAGTGCATCATGTGAGGAGTACGAAAGCACTAAACGCGAAGTTCCAAAACGCGTTTGCGCCTCAGGGCATAAAAACGAGCGAAAATTACGTCACCAACAAGTTTCGTCAATCGAATCACTTCGAATCGAATCACTTCGTTATGTACATTTGTGGATTCCTTATCGAAATACAAGAATTTTTTGGTTACGGATTTTTTTTGTTTGGAGTCTATTTTAGCGAATTATTCAAGGAAATGCGTTTCATTCAATTTTCATAAATAAGTTTTCGAAGAAATAGTATTTTTTATTTGATTATTTGAATTGTTGAATTATTCTATACATTATGTTTAAAATGGGAATTTTTTTTCCTGGAAGGAAGTCAATTCCGGAAAAGTGTGGCTCAAAATCGAATAAAAAAGGTGGTCCCGCAGCGAAAGTTACAGTAACCCGGATTATCGATTTTGAGTTAATGCGAAAAAAATGTTCTGTCACGAGCACGGAAAAAAGAAAAATAGACAGGCAGACAGGCAGGCAAATAGACAGACATTTTGATTTCCTAGTAGTGGAGGAATTAGAATTGCATTTTAACGTCTCATTTTCCCAGGTTTTCGAGAAATATCGATTCGGTTATCCAAGTGGAGTTATTATCGAAGACAGACAAACGGTGTGTATTTTTGATATTTTCTGTAATGCACCGTGCAATATATGCTTAATTAAATAATTATTAATCTATCTTATGTTCTTTTCACTGTGAGGGATCAAAACTCCTATTTTTTGCATACTTTCGCATGAATCGGTTGAGAGAGTGTGCAAAGTTAGGAGAGAGTTAACCCCTCAAAATTATAGGGTATTCGCAATGAATACTGAGTTAAACATTATCTTTCAGAGGGATTTGATCAATAGATTGACGAGCTTCAAACCCCGGAATCGGCCAACGTGTAGCCAAGTACTTGAATATTTGGGATGAACGATGATGAGATCCCAATTCCATTATATTGAACTACCTTTACAACGACCCTCAGTTCAATTGTGTCTTTTCAATTGTATCTCACCTTTATTTTCAATCAACGAAACTTTTGAAAGCTTCCTTTTTTTATAGAATAGAGTATCAATTATGTTTCTATATTGATCGAGATAACTAAATTGAAAACAGCCTTAGCGCTTCATCTAAAACATAACGAAACAATGGCATGACTATTCTTATTACCCTGTTCGTTGATAATGTTGTTGAAGTGAAATAAATCACATGATAACAGTGTTTTGAGCATAAGATAGAAAAAATTACACTGACCGCAAATTTGCTAGGAGAACGGTTATCCAAGGTTTCATTTGTTTGCTTAATTTTTTTTCCACCCTCCTTGTTTCACGCACTTTCTCGTTCGCTTTCCGATGCGAGAGAGTGTATGGAACGAGGAGGGTGAAGAACCAAAAAAACATCGTACGCCACGAACATTCACGGACGGACATTTTTATTCAAGGCAGCAAAGGGCGGCAGAGAAACGAGTGAACGCTAGAGAGTAGAGAGAGAGAAAGAGAGAGAGGAAGAGAGAGAGAGAGAGAGAGAACGTACGCAATTTGGAGAAAGCTAGACAAACGATTTTCGTTGGTTACGGTGCCGCTCTTCACAATAAGGCATGCGTAAGGCATGTGATAATTGTTCATACTAGGGAGCCTGGGGCTGAACTAGGGGAAAGTCAACCTCTCCAAAGGAGGAAATGGAGAGGCGACCGCTCGTGACGACTGACAAAAACGAGAATCATTAGTAAGGTACCTTGAAAAAAATAGATATTCCGAAGAAGATTTTCATTCATTCATTATTAATTCCGTTAGAGTATCACATACCGAGATACCGAGTAAACTTTGAATGGGGCAAGAAACAGATGTTAGTCGCATTTAGAACATTGTTGTTCAAATAAATGCATGGAGAGAAAAAAAATAGAAAGTGTCAGATTTCTAGAGAAAAAATGATTAAGCAGTATTTGATAACTTTTATTTACAGAAATTGGAGTTGAAGCATCAGTTGGATGAGTCGAATGGAAAGTACAAGAAACTACTCATGATGGTGAGAAAAGTGGTGACAAACTAATTTTCAATAACAATCATAATATTGTTTTCTATATAGTGGATTTGGGTGATTGAAAAAAGAAAAAATTGAGACTGGTAGCTTACACTAATTCAAATGCACTAGCAATGATAGAACATTGCTAGTGCATTTGAAGAACCTACAGTTTAGTTAAATTTTCAGGTTGGACGCATTAAGTGAGAAGACACGTCTACATTCGCTTTTCACGGTCGAACCTTCGTTTCTGCAAACATTATTTCTACAGTCCGTGCAAATTCAATAGTTTCCGTTATTCTTTCGTTAGCATGAATCTTGCGCATTGTGATCATATTGTTTGGAAGTCTTTTATGATAAAAAAAAACTAAATTCAATACAAAGAGAATAGAAAAAGTAAAGTTACTGTCGGGATCAAGAGGACTTTACGTCGACAAGCAACAACTCTATCGGTGCCCACTGGTATGGCGGGTTGCTGTAGCGGACTACAAACGTGTACCCTCACTCATCATTCTCAATTCATCGCTTCCCCAATATTTTCTGTCCCATAAAAGCGGCGAAATTTTTGCCTTTCGAGTGATAAGAAATTGATTGGGCGTCTTCGCATTCTCCACATCATTCCACCGATCTTCCAAACCCCCCGAAAGGAGTCACGAGTGAGAGAGCGTGTAGAATCGAGAGGACATCTCTCAATTCTATCTTTCTCACCTTTAACCCTTCTTGGAGGTTTGGAATCACGAGACTCATTTTCCCCGTTACGCCTATTATAATTCTAACGTTGCTTGTTTGCGCGCAAATAATGTTTTGTTTTCAAATCTTTCCTTGTCGTTCGTGAATTTTTCGCAAATAAACGAGAGGGTGAATATAATCTCCACAAAAATATAATTTTAAAAGGCTCAACCAATCTCTTGTGAATAATAGAATGTGAAGTTGGATTTCCGATCAAATAATTCCGTTTTGCAGGCTTTTCTCGATAATTATTCCCGAAAATAGTAAAGAGAGAGGTAAATCTAGGTCATTTCGAATTTCGCATCCACGAATTCACCGAGGTTTCTGGTTCCACTCTCTCTCTCTCTCTCTCTCTCTCTCTCTCTCTCTCCTCTCAACACATCACACTCTTGATCATGTCTCGACGGGGGGGGGGGGGGGTGATAAGCCATTGATCGATTGTGTCAATTGATATCTTCTCTCTTAGTAAAGGAGTCGTTTTTATATTTTGCCAAATTGCTTACAAGTATTTATCTTTTTCAATATAAATTCGCTAATTGTGTCAGCTTTCGCGTTGATTTCTTCTTTATTGTACATATTTCAGTCGGCATGATCAAATATCAACATTTTCACGTGACAATTCAATGTCCCTAACTCAGCAATCTCAATTCAACGCTTTCCCAATATTTTCTCTCCCATAAAAGCGGCGAAATTTGAGCCTTTGATCGTGCGATAAGAAATTGATTGGGCGTCTCCACATTCTCCACATCATTCCACCGACCTTCCAAACCCCCCGAAAGGGGTCACGAGTGAGAGAGCGTGTAGAATCGAGAGGGTATTTCTCACTTCCATCTACCTTACTTTTAACTCCTTCTTGGAGGTTTGGAATTACGATTCTTCATTCATTTTCCCCGTTACACTTATTATGATTCTTAGGCTGCTTGTTTGTGCGCAAATAATCTTTTTTCTTAAAGAAGGACGAATGTCCGCGACTCCTGACTGGAAATTTTCTTAGCGAACAAGCGGGTACTGTAAACAAAGGTTGAAGATAATCATGGCAAACTGAGTGCGCTGCTAAACGCAGAAAGACTTTTTTGCGATTCCGCCTGTTCCTCCCCTTCCCTAATCCCTCCTTTGCATGTACTCCCTTCCCTCCCCCTCCCTCTTCCCTGTGGGGGACAAGGGAAGGAAGGGAAGAGAGTGCACGCAAACTCGAGAGGAGAGTAAAAGTTGACCGAGAGATTTCCTTACTCCGGCACGTGAGAGACTCTCTCTCTCTCTCTCTCGCTTTCTCTCTCTCTCGCTTCCCCCCCTCTCCTACCTTTCTCTCTCTCTCTCTCTCTCCCTCTCTCTCTCTCGTTCTCTCTCTCTCTCTCTCTCTTTCTCTCTCTCTCGTTCTCTCTCTCTCTCTCTCTCTCTCTCTCTCTTCTCGTTCTCTCTCTCTTTCTCTCTCTCGTTCTCTTTTTCTCTCTCTCTCTTTCTCGTTCTCTATCTCTTTCACTCTCTCTCTCTCTCTCTCTCTCTCTCGTTCTCTCTCTCTCCCCTCCCTCTCCCCTCCCTCTCTCTCTCTCTCGTTCTCTCTCTCCCTTTCTCTCCCTTTCTCTCTCTCTCCCTTTCACTATCTTCTCACTATCAGTGTCACTGTCACTACTTTCTCACTATCAGTGTGACGAGAAGGTAAACTGTACTGGTGCTATAAGTGCGCTAGTTTGTCCCGGTGCTTTAGTGCGTCGTGGAAAGTCTTGATTGTCGCTCGTATAGGGTAAGCCTTGACCGAGGTCTTCACTAATCCGTGTATTGAATTGCTGACGTGGCCTATATCACGAAAGTTTCTCAATCGATCGATTACAGTGACTCGCTCAACCGGAGGCATCCCCACAGTGACGCCAAGGACAAATTGAGCTTCGTGCCCAAGATTCGAGTGGAAATCCATTGGAGAATATTCTACGATACAATCAAGGTGCATAATCTTTACATGGGGGCCAAGCCGGTGGATTCTTACGATTCCCTCGGTGGATTCTTACGATTCCCTCGACGAGATAGTTGCAGTGATCAAAGATCAGCAGGACAAGAGGAGAATCCCCAAGCTCATGGCTATCATCATCCCGATGGAATCGACTGGAGAACAACGAGACATGCTCAAAGAACTATTGTTCGGAATTGCAAGTGAGGGAACCTCGTCGGTCCTGCTCTCGGGTGACTTCGTCCCCCTGATGGAAGACAACCCAAAGGAGGAGAAGATACAAGAGCAGCAACGTTACCTCACTTCTCTGGTCTTGTCTACGAAAGTGCCAGCTAATCTGCTGGTGGCAAGTCAGATTTCTGGTCTGATCTTCAAGGTCTACCCGCTGGTGGGTTGTATCCGACTGCTACAAGCAAGACGGAAAGAAGAAGTAGAGAAGATGTTGACTCATCTCGCGGACGGAGAACCCCTTCCCCGCCTGCTCTACTCGAGTAACCTCAAGAGGGGACCATCGGATGCTCAACCAGCTCCGAACGAGGGACCTGCTCAGAAGAAGGTGTGGAACCCAAGAGGAATTCAGAGGAATTACGCTGGACGAAGATGCTCCAACTGTGGAAGTTATCGTCATCTGAAGAAGGACTGTCAGAACCCATTCTTCTCAAAGTAGGAAAATTCCAGCGAGGACGCTGTCTATGAGGGGAGGGGCATGTTGTAGTAGTAGAAACACAGTAGTCGCCCTCTCCTACACAGTAAATAAATAAATAAGTATAAGTATCGTAACCATTTATCGTAAATAGTCATTTCTAAATCCAATTAAATTGTTCCGTTTGTTTGTACCGTACACCATCCGGTGTTTACAGATTTGAATACAAATCAAGATTAGCTGAGATTTCCATATGAAATCATCGTTGTTGTTCTCTTGTAGTTGCCAGTTGTTGTATTAGCCCGCGTCGCGAGCGGTGCTTGCTCTCCTGTGAGCTAGTAAAGGTTATTTATTTGAATTCTCCGTGTTGCCTTCGCATTTCAAGGGTTCTCCAAGTCCCTTCGGATTCCTTGCCTTCTTGTCTTCTTCTTTCTTGTCTTTTGTCTTTCCTGTCTTCTTTCTTCGTGTCTTTTGCCTTCCTGCATTCTTCTTGGTCTTCGTCTTGTTTCCACGTGTCTTCTTGTGATACGTGAAGGTGCTATCAGTGCGCAAACACGTATTGCAGTTTCCTACTTGGTGCTATAAGTGCGCTGGTCCGACTCGTTACTATCAGTGTGACGAGAAGGTAAACTGTACTGGTGCTATAAGTGCGCTAGTTTGTCCCGGTGCTTTAGTGCGTCGTGGAAAGTCTTGATTGTCGCTCGTATAGGGTAAGCCTTGACCGAGGTCTTCACTAATCCGTGTATTGAATTGCTGACGTGGCCTATATCACGAAAGTTTCTCAATCGATCGATTACAGTGACTCGCTCAACCGGAGGCATCCCCACAGTGACGCCAAGGACAAATTGAGATTCGTGCCCAAGATTCGAGTGGAAATCCATTGGAGGATTTTCTACGATACAATCAAGGTGCATAATCTTTACATCTCTCTCTCTCTCTCTCTCTCTCTCTCTCGTTCTCTCTCTCCCTTTCTCTCCCTTTCTCTCTCTCTCCCTTTCTCTCTCTCTCTCTCTCTCGCTTTCTCTCAATCTCTCTCTCCCTTTCTCTCTCTCCCTTCCTCTCTCTCTCTCTCCCTTTCTTTCTCTCCCTTCCTCTCTCTCTCTCTCTCTCCCTCCCTCTCTCTCTCTCCCTTTCTCTCTCTCCCCCTTTCTCTCTCTCTCTCTCTCTCTCTCTCTCTCTTTCCTCTCATTTCGAAATGATCGAGTGTGTCAATTTAGTTCTCCTCTTTTATTGATCAATTCGTTTTAAACTCTAGTAAAATCGCTGTCATTTAAATATCTTTTATAGTATTTTCACTCATGGATACACTCGAATTCGGGGAGGTAACACCTATTGATGGAAATCTCCATCCTCGCCAGGCTTCCGATGGTGAGTTCGCTCAACTTTCCACATAAAAGTTCCAGAAAAGAGCGGTAGAAGGTAAATAATTGAATAATTGACAGACTCTCTCACTCATCTTTTGTAGTTTGAAATCGTGATAATCAATGATGGAAATAAATAGCTGAGAAATTGCAGGCACGATTTTCTGTCTGGACGTTTACTCGATTTCCGTTCTCAATAAGTGAGTCTTCAATTAAATTTTATTACTTTTTAAATTCATTCCAGTGGTCAAAAAGTGACAGCGACGAAATCGTGGGATGGAGGAATAAATAGAGTTGAATGCTTTGGCGACGCACTATATTTCTGGACTAGCAGTAACAAGGTAATTACTTTTCTTTTGTATAACGATTTTATTTTCTTATTTCAGATCTACAAAGCAACTTTTCAGCCTCCCAACAACATTCGAATATCTTCTATTCGCGATCTTGAGAAAGTTTGAAATATATAATTTTAAATTGAAAAAAGGGAATTGCAGGGAGAGTCAATCATTCATTCTGGAATGTTGATAAGCAGGGAAATAAATGGAAAAGAAGTCATTTATCGCGCTTGTGATGATCCGAAGAATGGAATTATTGTGGATGTAGAAGAAGAAAAGCTGAGAGGATGCGAGATAAGTGCTATTCACAGGTGAATTGATGAGGAGTCAGAAGATAAAGAAGGAAAATGATTTCAGAGGCAAACTGATATACTCGAATTATTTGTTGGGAGAAGTGACATCGATTAATTTGTCTCCTAATATAATTATTGTCAATTGCGGAAGAAATGTAGTGAGTTACAACTAAGTTTCCATTGTTGAAATTTCACTGGAAGCACTCAACATTCGAATATTCAGAGAAACATTGCTAACGACGATCCCCGCTCGTATTTTTCTGTCCATACGACAGGAAATCGTCTTCATTATTTGTGCTTGACACAACTACAATGGAGATTCTCTCGATCAAATTATCGTTAGTCAAAAGGGGATTTCAAAGTCCCTCGCATTGCATTGTATTTTTTTTGTGCATTGAACTATAAATTATGAATGAACAGTTGAAGTTTTAAAAAACCCATAAATGATTCAATGAGATATTTGTATTCCATCGTTGCAGAGAACCGGTGAATAAATCAACGATAGAATACTATTACGCCATGGTTGGTGTGCACGGAGGAGAAATTAGTGTGAAACGAACAACGAGGACAAAAGTGGGAGACAACGAGAAAGTGACCTATGAAATCTGCAAGGCCAAATTCCCGGTGAGTACATTTCTTCTGATAGAGAAAAAAGACTAATAAACGATTATCAAGACTAGGAAATATTATTAGGATTACTCTATCCGACAAAGTTCGAATTGTTGCCAATAGTATATTTGTCTGCCCTGGATGGACATCTTGCGATTATTTTATCTTTTCATTAAAGTGTCATCTAAATAGAAAAAATCTCAGGAAGCTCTCAAAATGTTCGAGAGGGATGCTGTGGAAAGAGACCAAAAAGGTAATGTGGGAAAGAAGAGGAGAAAAGAAGAGAAGAGAGGGGAGGTACACGAAACAATTCAGAATGATGTTTCTAAAGATGTTTGTTTTTTGTTCTTATTTATTAAAAAATAATTTAGGCATTTGTTCTTATTCTATGAGTCATTTCGCCATAATCAATATTATTTATCAATATTCTGACGATCTGACTGAGTTTCTGACTTTCAACAGAGAATACATAAATTGCATTCCAGGGAGAAAAAATGGATTCTATAATCGAGAAAATGAACCAATTTCAACTGAGAATGGATGCATTGGCAAGAGAAGTCAGCATTTTTAGTCTTTCCTTAAATTCACGATTTTACGAATAAGAGAAAAATGATTATTCCGGAGAAAAATGAGGGAAAATACATAAAGTGAGATAGCGAGCAAACCGATAAGTCACAGTCGATCAATTCATTGTTTTACAGAACAAGGAGTTGAAAGATCAACAAAATGAACTGAATGGAAAGTACAGAAAGCTTCTCATGATGGTGAGAACAAAGGGACTAATTGAGTTTCAATTATTATTTCAGGTTGGACGCACTAAATGAGAAGAACTTAATTGCCTGTCTTTTTCACAATTGACATTTCCAATTTTCAAACGTACTTTCCCCTGTTATTCTTTAGATTGTATTGATAAATGATAAAATTGATAAATGTATTGATAAATGCTTGCGTTTTTACAGCTGGTCTTATTTTTGTCTTTCATTTTCCAATCTATGTTTATTATTCCATATTTACAGATATGTTCACGTACTATAATCGAATTTAGTAGTGCCATTTTGTTAAAGCAAAGGGATTACACAATACTTCTGAGTGTAATCTAGTCATTGCCGAGTAGGCATCTTGGACAACCGCCGTGTAAGCGGAAGGCCGGTGGTTCGACTCCCAGTCCTTGTAACAAAATTGTACTGTCTTCAAAGTTAAGGGAAGGGAAGAAATAAAAAAAAATAAAAAAAATATTTCTTCCCTTCCCTTTACTTCAAAGTTAAGGGAAGGGAAGAAATAAGTAAAGGAACTCGATTCCAAACAACAATACGGAAAACGTGACTAATTGTAAAAAAAGGATGCGTATAGTAGGATGCGTCTACAATTTTTTTGCACGAACTTTAGCGGTTCTCACACGTTTCTGAAGATTTGAAGATGTCGAAAAATGAAGTGTTCTCGCGTGAAGAAAAGAACAGTTAACAAGGAGAACTTCGATAACCGGGAAAAGGTTCTGTTCAGAGGTAGGGAATCGGTAGCAAGGCCAGGTGAAGGGACTATCGAATCTTAACACGCGAATCCTTTGGTACTGTAGAGGATTATGATATCCAGATTATGGTACTCAGTCATGAATCCCAGTGTTCACACAATACTATATTTATTATTTATAAAAGTCTATTTCTACCCGGGGATTTCAAGATCGCTTTTTTCTCTTTTTTTTCGAAACGTCTTTCGAAATGAGCTCTTTCGAAACTTAGTTGTTGACAGAGTGATGGTTCTATGGACAACTTGCACGAGGGAGAATTTGAAGTGATGAGAGGGGGGGGAGAGAAAGAGAGAAAGAGAGAGAGAGGAGGAGAGGGGGAGAGATAGTTTGGGGAGGGAGTAGATGTTTCAAAATCTCATCATTAACCTCTCTTTCGTTCAAAGATCGGTTGCTTTAGTGTTAGTGACGATTGAAGTTCTCGTGAAACTTGTTCTTTTTAATTTAGCGAAAACAATAATTCATCAAATTATCAGAACTACAATTCCAGAATACACAGTTTTCTCAGGAAGTTATGAATATCGATTCAATATTCCCACTAATCGTAAGCCCTATGACTTCTCCCAGCAGCAAGTGGATACCAATACTTTCCATAGAGGTTAGACAGTATTTCATTTAAAAAATATCATTCCTATTCTCCAGAAAGTTCTCAGGACAACGAACTTAAAAAAAAAGAAGACTTTCAAACAGAACTAGAGGATCCACATTTCTCAATTTAAGTTTCCTCGAATTAAATGCTTTTGCGTTGGAATGCATGGGAATTTAACTTCTTCGCATATCATAACCTTTAAATTACCTTAGGAGCGGTATCCTTCCACTCTTTATTCCTTTAACATATTGGAACCACGGATCAAAATTTCTCTCTGAATTTCTCAAAGAAAATTCATTTTCCCATGACAGACCTAAATATTTTCTCAGGATACCATGGATCCTGTTGGAATCAACAAATCAACGATCCCAAGGAACAAGAGAAGCTACAGATTAAAAACAGATGCGGAGAGAAATGACGAAACAAATAAGGTTTGACAGTTATATAAAATTGAAGTTATTATTATTTCTAAATTGTAAACAATGATTACTGTACATTAAACATTTATTTTTGCATAAATAATTTCAGAAAATTCGAAAAAGTAACCGAAAGGCAGTAGATAAATGTCGTCAAAAGAAGAAAAAGGAAGAGGAAGAGACGAAGAGAAAGAATGAAAAGGAGAAGGAACTACTCAGAAGCACATTGAAGGTAGGGATTTTGAGCACTTTGACCCTTCCAAAATTTTTGGAATCGTTTGATAGTGTCCTTTCATGCCATGATTGGTTGAGATGTAGTAACTCCATAAATCTATTATAATATTATAAATAATAATTGCAGAAACTTATCGAAAAGAACGAATGGACGGAAATTGTTGAAGAATTTCACAAAAGCGATCGAATTCTCACTCGCCCTCTCCCTGTCGATTTCGGGGTTATGAACGAAGAACAGGAGCAACTTTACAATGGAATGAGAAGAGATCTGATGGAGTTGTACAAAAAGGTTTGGTAGATTCCAAACAATCCACTTTATACTTACTTACTTAGATACTTAGAAGATCCATCTTCATCGGCCGTTGCCGTGTGGATCACAATTCCTCCATTCTTCTCTATCGCGAGCGCGCGTAGTCCAATGTCGGTAGGGCTGACGCTGCGAGGACGATCGGGTAATACGTCCTTGAACACTGTAGGGCATCTTCGCATATTCCACGATCGAATCCCTCCATCTCACTGGCGGCTTTCCTGGAGGTCTGCGGAGATCGGGAGGGAACCATTCCGTGACTGTTGTTGACCATCTGCCGTCGTCCCGTCGAAGCATGTGTCCGGCCCATCGATGCTTCGCCCGTTTGATGTAGCGTATCGGGTCGGTGAGGAGTGACTGCCGTCGGACGTCCGAGCTGCTGCGCTTCTTCTGGTGCATCGTGTACAGATTCGTGCCTATCAACGATCTCTCGAGCGCTCTGTGTGTGGTCTGCATGTAGGAGATGACTGAGTTCGAGAGAGGCCATGACTCGGCTGCATAGCACAGAGCGGGAAGAACGTGAGAGTCGAAGAGCGCAGAGCGGAGCTTGGCGTCCTTCAGCATGGAAGTGACTTCTCTGATGCTTCCGTAGGCCGCCCAGGCTGCTCTCTTCCTCCTTTTCAGTTCCGTATCGATTGAGCCGTCGCCTCGCAGCTCTCTTCCAAGATATACGTATGCATCAGTTCGAGGGTCTCTCCGTGCAGAGCGATATCTGGGCCAGGGCACCATGCGTTCCTCATCAGCTGCGTCTTCTTCCTGTTGATCGTCAACCCAATCGATTCTCCTGCTTCCGCAAGTTCTGTCAGCATCCTCTCCAGCGATGCTGTGTCAGAGCCGAGTAGAACTATGTCGTCCGCAAATCGGAGATGCGAGAGGCGCTTCCCATTGATGCTGATTCCTTTCGTCTCCCAGTCGAGGTCTCTCATGCAATCTTCCAGTGCCGCGGTGAACAGCTTGGGTGAGATTGTGTCTCCTTGGCGGACTCCTTTGCCGATTGGAATGCGTACGGGTCGGTCAAACGGCTTCATCTCGGTGTAGCAGCCGGTGTTGAGTTCTTCCAGACAGTGAATGTATGAAGAGTCCACTCCAGAGCGAGAGAGGGCGTTGAGGACTGCTGGCACTTCCACGGAGTCGAATGCCTTACAGTAATCGACGAAGACGAGACCGAGGGGCTGGTGGTACTCGCGATGGAATTCGATTACGGTCGAGAGCGTGTGGATGTGATCGAGACAGCCAAATCTTCTCCTGAATCCAGCTTGTTCCACGGGTTGAGCCTCGTCCAGTATGCGCTCCATTCTCGTCCCCAGTACCTTAGTGAAGATCTTGTAGGGGATCGAGAGTAGAGCAATGGGACGGTAGTTGTCGAGGCTGGATCTATCTCCCTTCTTGTGGATGAGGATGGAGTTGGAGGCCTTCCACTGAGAGGGAAAGCTCAGAGATGCAAGGTATCGACTGGTGCGCGGCAAGGAGCGAGTGCAGTGGAGGCCCTCCGAGTCGTAGCATTTGGCCTGAGATCTTGTCTGGTCCGGCAGCTCCGTCCTTCTTCGTTCTCGCTATGGCCGTGCGTATCTCCGAGGGGAGAATGGGAAGGGGATCAGCACATGGAGGCGACGGGCAGCGAGGGACTGGTGTCTCAGATCGGAAGAGGTCGGTGTAGAACTCCTTCACTCTCTCCTCGATCCCGGCTCTGCTGGTAATGGCGGTTCCAGCTGAATCGAGAACAGCTTCCATCGGGGATCGACCCTTCGATAGCTCCTGCTTGGCCTTCTTGAGGGAGCGCCGGGCTTCTGCAGCCCGCAGCAGTACTGTACTTCTGTGTTCCTTGATGTCCCTCGCCACGAAACTCCTGCACGTCCAGTTCGCCATAGTTTTCTCGAGGATGGAACAATCGGGGTCACGGGAAAGTTCGCCTCTTCTTCTTATCCAGAACTTGGATGCATCAGATAGACGAGGAGGGGGTGGTGGGGGAGGAATCTCAGCTGATCTCGCGCAGTCCTTGAGACCGACGCAGATGAAGTCGTAGTCTCGCGATGGGTCGGGGTCAGATCTCCAAGGGTATCTCTCGATGGCTGCCTGGTAGAGGAGGGGATCAAGTACCGGTCGAGGCTTCTGCCGTCTTGTGTATCTCCAGCTCTTCTCGATCTTCATGTCGATGCGGATGCGTGACCGAAGAAGTCTATGGTCGGAGGGATAGTCGAATCCTTCTACGACCGATACGTCTTGAATCATCCATCTGCGATTGACGATCACGTGATCCAATTCGAGACGCGCTCTTCCTCCTGCTTGCTCCCAGGTCCAGCAGGAGCTCAACTTCTTTTCAAAAAAGGAGTTCCCGTGGAAGGAGCGAGTTGAGGAGAGGAGATCGAAGAGGAGGTCGTCAGGGTCTCCTTGTGGGTCCGTGTGGAAGGGCCCAGTGCGAAAGGCTTCATCTCTCCGGGGACCGACGCGGACATTGAGATCTCCTGCAATCACCCGGTAGAAGTGCTTCTTCTCGCCCTCGTACACAGAAGCAACTTCATTGAAGAAAGCTTGACGTTCCTCGATGGTCGCATTAGATGTAGGTGCCACTTTATAGACAAAATATTTTAATAAATCATACTTGATGTAGACTGGTTTTTTTCGAATTATCGATTTTAAAGAAGTAGTGTCAGCAAAAATAGGATATGGAGCTTATGATATTTATCGCTCACCCCTGTGAAGGATAAAGGAAATCCAAAATTTGGGAGGTCTATCTTTTCTCCGAACCGAAATACGCGCGTGCAAAGAAGCTACAGTGCTCAGGGAAATCATGTTCAAGTGGCGCGCGGGCGTGCGCGACTACGCAAATCTATCGGTCAACTTCCTCTCTCGTGTCGAATTTGCGTGCGCTTTCTCCCCCGCTGGGGGAGGAGGGAGAGGAGGGAGGATTTACTCTCTCCCTAATTTCTGCCCATCTGAATATGTGCATTTGCCTAGGCAGCGTGCTCTATCGCGGACGTCAGACGATTACTCTTACAGTATTCCTCCTTCCTCTCTCAGGGTAATCGTGCCAAAATATTTAGCTGACACTGCTTCTTTAAGACACTTCCTTGAAAGAGTAAATATCAGAACATGATAAATCGTGTCGGAAAATTGGTATACCTAGTAATAAAAGTGCTGCAAAATCATCCTCTTTTGAAAGAGTCTCTCTCGAAACAGTCTCTTTTGAAATTTCTTTGTTGACAAAGAGAGGAGAGAGAGGAATGGGCCGATAGATTAGAGAGGAGAGATATCTCACTCCTTCACTCTGCCTTTTCTACTGCAAGAGTCAGTCGCGAGTGGCAGCCATGTCAGAGCATGTAAGTGAATTATTAAAATCGAAACTCAATGAATTCTTCGGATTACTTTTGAAATTGAGTTGATTTGCACTACACTGCAATGTATAGTACCGCAACTGTATATTATTAGAATTTCATTTTGTTCGAATACGGTAATATTTACTGCATAATTTTGACCAGGATTTCGTCCAAATCGGCACAGCATGGAGTGATTTCCACATTCCAATTTCGGTGCATTCAAGTTACAATAATTCGCCAGATCCTCTTGGCGGTGGAACCTATGGACAAGTAGTGTGAGTCATCGTTTACACTATAATACCTGCCTTGAAATGAATCGTGCGTGCATGCACCACACAATTTTTTTTCCAGTTTGTCAATATTTCGAATCATTATCGTCAACTCATTCAACGTTCACTTAGGCACCATTCAACAAAATTAATTTCCCTGTTGTTCAGACTCCTCAAAAGCTCTAATCCTTCTGAAGAAAAGTTGACAAGTTGACAATTCATCGATCCTTTCAAGAATGAGAAAATTGTACGTACGACCTCTTCTGAAAATTTTTTTTAAATCACAAAAATGAATAGTATCAGATTATATTTTGATATTTCAAGATATCAGTCAACAACCTGTAAAAGAAATTGGGTTTTCGGGGTTTCAAACTCCACCCTCCCTCCTCTTCGAAAAAGTAGGGCTGAGGTGATACACTCAGTTTAATTAGCCGAGTTTGAGGGTAATTGCTTTATCTGATGATGCGCTAAATGACCCGAAAAACGTATTACTAATACACCGATAATCCATCCCTTCTTTCCCATAGCTTGATTCAGTACTCATACTGATATACTCCCTTAGGTGATTCAATATTCATACTGGTATACTCAGTTTGGTCGTAGTAATCAATCACCTCGACATGGGGGTTTGATATCAACTCTCCATTCAGTCTCACCGCTGTTTCCGCGAGTTGCAACTTCTCAAGGAACTAAATCACGAAAACATCGTCAAGATGCGATTTGCATATTCCACAGAAGATTCAATGGATAAACTGGAGACTGTGTGAGATCAATATTTTCGCAGAAATATATTAGAAAAAAATGTTTCCATTAAAAATTACTAAGTATATAATCAATGAAGTTTATTTTGCAGTTATCTCGCAATGGAATTCGGTGGAATCAATCTGTGTGATCTTCTAAGTCTAGAGACCGAAACGGGAAAACAAATCTTCAGTTTCAATGATATCAAGAGAATGATCTCAGAGTTGCTGAGAGCATTGAAATATCTCAATTCGGCAAATGTAAGTGATCTTTTTTGTTTTAAAAAATGTTTATTAAAATGCAGGTGACCCATTGTAATCTGAAGCCTGCGAATCTCGCAATCAATGATCGAAAGAAGATTACTCTTGTTGGTATGTGAATAATAATGCAAATTTTTAATATAAATGTCAAAAATATGAAATATTTCAAGAACTTTCAGGAATAGTCAAGTTGCAATGAGCTTGTCAACTTGCCTGTTTACAATTTAAAAAAGGAATCGCTTACATATTTTTCATCAGATTTCGGTCTCGCACGAGTAGATGACCCAGCGATGACACAATAGCCTGAGACAATGAGCTATCGAGCAATTGAAACTTTGTCCTTCGGTGATTTCACAGCTCCGTAGAACGAGAAAGGTTATAATATATTTTCTTTATTGAGCATATGCAGGTTCAGACCAGGTCAAAACTTACATTACCGGGAAATTAAAAGTTAATTTAACTTTTCAGCCGATATTTGGTCGATCGGAACTATTCTCTATGAAATGCTAACAGGACAAATTCTGTTCGAGGGTAGGCATTCTCTCATCAAAGCTTTGGAGTTCTGCGGGCCGGTTCCAGACAATGTTCTACAACAGGTTCTTGCTAATTTATCCCTAGAAAAATTATCAATGGCATGAATTATTTAAGCAGAACGGAGATGAAATGTTTGACATGAATTTCAAATTATTTGTAGATCTCTTGGTTCTCTGTTCGGTGCAAAACTATTTAAATTCTTTTTTTTTGAAATTTTTATAAATATAATTTGTAGATCGACCACAAAATGAGTGAATTCTTGCGAAAGAAATCGCAGAATGTTGTTCGGGTAGACTTCATAAACAAGCTCCCTTCTGAATGTCGACCTTGGTTGAAAGAAGAAATCGAGAAGAATAGTGAGGAGTTGAGAGATTTTATCGATGGAACACTCGTTTTCTATCAGGAAATAAGGTGAGAAAGCATTTGTAATTATAGAATTAATTAAAGCTCGGTGGGCACTTTTCAAGTTCCGTACTCTGACCCGCCCCTCCGCCCCCTCAAAACGTACTCCATCCCGCTCCCATGTCAGATTTCTAAAAGAACATTTTCTTCCAGAATGTCTGTGGACGAGGCGTTGGCTCACGATTTTCTCTCTGAAGTTCGTGAAATCGAAAAGGAAACAATTGCATCTCAGTCAATAGTCGACGTTGGAGAAGCGTCGATAGAAGATTGGAAAAGACGAATTTGGGAGTTCATCCAAACCAATCACGTTTAGTTCAATATTGAATAACCATTTAGGAGCACGCGTATGCACTTTTCGTAATGAATAAAGTTTAGCTGGGAATTCGTATTTGGCCGAATCGAATTATCTTAAATGTCGAACAATATTCTCTGAACGTTTATTTGTGCGAGTTGTATTTTCCTCAAGAACACTCGCCGAATGGCTTAAACGAATTGTTAATCTTCACATACAACGCTGCTTACGATACAACGATTTCGTCATCGCTGCAGGACCACAATTCGTTCAACTCGCAAGAATCGATCGCAAGCAATGGAGATCTTTCATGGCAGCCCAGCTTTAAACCCAAAACCATCTGTTGAAGTTGTTTAAATGTAACATGTAAATATACACAGTGCTATCAAATAGATCGAGGGAATTCTTTCGAAAGACTGTCTATGATGGGGCGTGTACCGCGCTGTTTGTGAGATTGTGAAAAGGGGAAGAGGTGGGAGAGAGAGAGAGAGAGAGAGAGAGCGGAGGGGACAAATATGGGTGCTGGAGAGAGAAAAGAAGGGGAGTGATAAGGAGGCGGAGGTAAGGGCAACAAAGGAAAAGGTGCACCGGAATCAAGAGGACTTTACGTCGACACAGCACCGATAAGACCGGTTTGCTAACGAGTTCTACGCATCCCCTGCTGGCCGGGCTTCTGGGGCACGTTACCTGCCGTAATCGAAGTTTCTACTGATTTTACAGTCATCGAGGGGGATGGAGGGCTTGGTGAAACTGGGCGGGGATCGAACTCGTGACCACTCGTATGGCAAGCGGCGCCTTACACCACTCGGCCATGTCCGCCATCCACAAAATATTGAGACTTTCATCTTGCACAAAAACGAAATCCGCAAGCGTTGCGTGAATAATTTGAAAATTAATTATTATTGTTTTCAGGTTGGACGCAATAATTAAGAAGACACGTCTAAAATCGCTTTTCACAGTCGGCCTTTCCATCGTTTTCAACTTATTTTCACTGTCAGTTCAAATGCAATCAATCTTTTCAGTTATTCTTTGAATAAACATTATTTATACACGTTTTGTTTTGGATTTTGCTGATTTTCTCGTAGATCATATTGTTTAGCAGTGGTTTATCAATAATCTATTTGTATTCAATGAGGGACCGAATCGGGGCTCTGACGACACTAATTGGCTCAACTCGAGCTTCCCAATATGTGGTCCCGATAGGGGACATCTGCCCACGAATTTTGTTACGAACAACGAGTAAAATATAAAGTTTCTACTGGAATCAAGAGGACTTTACGTCAACAAGCGACTGCTCTGTTGGGGCACACCGGGAAGTCCGTTTGCTGTAAAGGCATGCTTATTCACTGCTGTCCAGGCTTCAAGGGCATGTCATCTTGCGCAATCAAAGTCGCTACCAAATATGCCGCCACTGAGGGGGATGAAAGGCTTGGTGAATCTCACATCGCAATAGTTCGATTATGTATTTTGTATTTCATATCAGTGTTTGGATTTGTTTGTGATCAACATTCGATATTTACAAATTAGACCAAAATAATGCAATTTTAAAACTTTCCGTAGTCCCTAACTCAGCAATTTCAATTCAACGCTTTCCCAATATTTTATCTCCCATAAAACCGGCGAAATTTGAGCCTTTGATCGTGCGATAAGAAATTGATTGGGCGACTTCACATTCTCCACATCATTCCACCGACTTTCCAAACCTCCCGAAAGGGGTCACGAGTGAGAGAGCGTGTAGAATCGAGAGGGCATCTCTCACTTCCATCTATCTCACTTTTAACCCCTCCTTGGAGGTTTGCAATCACTAGATTTTGCTCATTTTCCCTCCTTACTTATATTCTGATTCTAACGTTTTTGCTTTAATTTGTGAGCCAATAGTGTTTGTTTTTCTTAAATCTTTCATGAGGGTTGAAACAATCTTCACTAATTCTCACTCTCCTTGCTCGTTCGTGAATTTTTTTTTTCTGATAAAATGATAAGAAATCAGAGTTGAATAGAAAGGCTATGATATTTATTCACTTTCACAGATTTCTTTCGACTCCGATCGATATTTCTGGCTCAATTAGTATTCAAACCAAAATGAACAAGATGTGTATCTCTCTCTCTCTCTCCCTCTCTCTCTCTCTCTCTTCTCTCTCTCTCTCTCTCTCTCTCTCTCTCTCTTCTCTCTCTCTCTCTTTCCCTCTTCGAAGCAGCCTCTTGTCTCTCTCTGATAAGGTATTGATCGAGTGTCTAAATTTAGTTCTCCTTTTTTTATTGATCAATTCGTTTTAAATTCTAGAAAAGTCGCTGTCATTTAAATATCTTTAATAGTATTTTCAGTTATGGCTACGCTCGAATTCGCGGAGGTTACACCACTTGATGGAAATCTCTATCCTCGCCAGGCTTCCGATGGTTCGTACAACTTTCTACATAAGAGACCATCCACGAGAAGCCGGACATACCCCATGGATGTTTTTTTTG
The DNA here is from genome assembly GCA_036245785.1 of Pristionchus fissidentatus. Lineage (NCBI taxonomy): Eukaryota > Metazoa > Nematoda > Chromadorea > Rhabditida > Neodiplogasteridae > Pristionchus > Pristionchus fissidentatus. Next base: position 40,796,425 of record BTSY01000004.1, read on the forward strand.
CAACCTATCCCAATAACTTGGGGGTGAAGTCAGTATCACGAATGCTGATATTAGGCCAAGTAACTAATGTGGTGTGTTAGTTTCTTGGAAAAGAAAATGGAAAAAGGTAAAAGGGTGTTAGTTTTCCGCCGCCTTTTTCGGAAAATGCCCGAGATTTGAATTCCCGCATTTTCAGTATCTCGGCTCACTGTGAAGCTAGGCATGCGACACTTCGTTTTATGGTTAATTTACACGTTTAGAAATCACAAAACAAGTTTCGTGTGTCTAGCTCTTCTGGGAACCGAGTTATAAGCGATACTCGATAAATGCGGGAATTCAAATCTTGAGCTTTTTCCGAAAAAAGGCGGCGGAAAACTAACACCCTTTTTCCTTTTTCCATTTTCTTTTCCATGAAACTAACACCACATAAGGTTCTGGGCCCCGCACCGAAAAGTTACAGTAACCCCACCTTCCGATATCGATTTTTTTACATTTTAAAAAGTATGTTTTTATAGGTTTTCTAGGTGTACTTTGCGAAAAAAATGACAATGAAAATATTTTCGAAGGAAATCGATGAAGGGTCAAAATTTCAATTTTTCTCTGTTTTTCGACCGTTCTGAAAAAAAATTGCCCATCTATTGACAACGATTTTACGATTGTTGGAATCCTCGTCAAAAACTAGGACAGACTACTTCATGGACTCCGGGCTTTGGGGGCGACGTAAATGTGGTCTGAATGTTCGGATATTAGCCGACCCTGGCGCGTACCTGGCGATATTTCTCATCCGAATTGCGAAATATCACGTGTATCAAGTGGTATATTATTTGCCTACGATTCTGTGAACATGGCTGACACAATTATGTCATCGCTAGGTTGAAAATTTTTCAACATTGAAAATTTTTCAACGTTCATGGAATTTTCGAAAAAACTTTTTTTCTCAAAAGTCGATATACCTGTTTGAAATGTGTTCAATACTTGAAATTTAATATGTGTGCACCTTATTTGACGATAAAATAGCCATATACGTCCACAATTAATGTGTTTGCGTTTGAATTTCTTTTTAGGTGTTTATCTTTCGTAGTTTGCACCACGACAGTCAATTATTACAATATCCATAGTCAAAAACGGTGCACACATATCGTACTTGCTGAAAATATCGGAACGTTTACCGGAAAACGTGAAAAATATTCACTTTTTGAAACTTTGAAAAGAAAATTATTCACGACTCGTGAATACGCTCATATTTTTTGTCCACCTCGATTTACCGGAAACTACCCGGACATGCCCGGTGAAATGTCTAAAACAAAGGAGAAAATTCGATGCGAAAAGAGAACAAGTTAGAGAATTGTCATCACTACCGTATACAGCCGGGAAATGCGAGTAATTGCCGGTTCTGTCCCTTTTTTGCAATCGAATTTGTCGCTTTGTTTTACACATTTCACCGGGCATGTCCGGGTAGATTCCGGCAAATCGATGCGGATTAATCGAATTAGCATAAACGCAAATCATGATAATGTGTACTCGCAAAGATGCAAATAGTGAATATTTTTCACGTTTTCCGGTAAACGTTCCGATATTTTCAGCAAGTACGATATTAAATTTCAAGTATTGAACACATTTCAAACAGGTATATCGACTTTTGAGAAAAAAAGTTTTTTCGAAAATTCCATGAACGTTGAAAAATTTTCAATGTTGAAAAATTTTCAACCTAGCGATGACATAATTGTGTCAGCCATGTTCACAGAATCGTAGGCAAATAATATACCACTTGATACACGTGATATTTCGCAATTCGGATGAGAAATATCGCCAGGTACGCGCCAGGGTCGGCTAATATCCGAACATTCAGACCACATTTACGTACATCGCCCCCAAAGCCCGGAGTCCATGAAGTAGTCTGTCCTAGTTTTTGACGAGGATTCCAACAATCGTAAAATCGTTGTCAATAGACGGGCAAGTTTTTTTCAGAACGGTCGAAAAACAGAGAAAAATTGAAATTTTGACCCTTCATCGATTTCCTATCGCTTCGAAAATATTTTCATTGTCATTTGTTTCGCAAAAGACACCTAGAAAACCTATAAAAACATACTTTTTAAAATGTAAAAAAAATCGATTTCGGAAGGTGGGGTTACTGTAACTTTTCGGTGCGGGGCCCAGAACCTTAGTTACTTGGCCTAATATCAGCATTCGTGATAGTGACTTCACCCCCAAGTTATTGGGATAGGTTGCAAAAAAGACATCCGTGGATATTCACCCAGCGCCCCGGACTCTCGTGGATGCTCTCATAAAAAGTTCCTAAAAAAAGAAGATAACGAGTAAATAAGTGGAAAAAAAGAAAGACTCTCTCACTCATCTTTTGTAGTTTGAAATCGTGATAATCAATGATGGAAATAAATAGCTGAGAAATTGCAGGAACGGTGTTTTGTGTGAAATCGCGTAATGATTCGACGATTTACGTTCTCTATAATAAGTTTTCAAATAAATGTAATTCCATTTTAAAAACATTCCAGTGGTCAAAAAGTGACAGCGATCAAATCGTGGGATGGGGGAAAAAATGGTGTTCAATGCTTTGGCGACGCACTATATTTCCGAACGAACACGAGGAAGGTAATTACTTTTATTTAGTATAACGATTTTATTTTCTTATTTCAGATCTACAAAGCGACTTTTCAGTCTCCCAATCAAATTCAAATAACTTTTATTCGTGATGTTGAGGAAGTTTGAAATATATAATTTTAAATTGAAATAGCAGGGAATTGCAGGAAGAATCACTCAAAAACAACATGTTGCTAAGAAGGAAGATAAATGGAAGAAAAATCGTTTATCGCGCTTGTGATGATCCGAAGAATGGAATTATTGTGGATGTGGAAGAAGAAAAGCTGAAAGGATGTTATTTAACGGCAATTCACAGGTTTGTCAGTGAAGATTCCTAAAGACTATTATTTCAGAACGTCTGTCTGTCTGTCTGTCTGTCTGTCTGTCTGTCTGTGTGTCTGTGTGTCCGTCCGTCACGCTAAATATCTCGCCAACGGATAGAGCTATCGACTCAATTCCTTCGCTATCACATGCACCTCCACGAGAGTAACTTGCTCAATAAAAAAAATTTAAACAAAATCCATGGCCAAGTGGGTTACGCGCTTGACTAGCGATCTGAGCGACGCAGGTTCGACCCCCGCCGCGGGCAAACCTTTTGCCGCATTTTTTGCAAGTGCCAGAAACTGTTCTAACACGGTTTTGAGTACCGTGAAACACGTTTTCACCTGTTTTGCCGAGTTTTAACATGAAAAGAAATTTTCGAACTTTCTCCAAACGCACCGGTGAGTGTCGGGGATCACAGGAAATGTGTTTTGCGATGTCAGAAACGTGTCTGAACGTGTTCTAACACGTTTTAACGTGAAAAATCGAAAATTTCGAAAAGTTCCAAAATGATTCAGAGAGCGTAGGGGATCACAGGAAAAGTGCTTTGCGATGTCAGAAACGTGTCAGAACGCACTGTATCTTGCGTTTCCGTTGTGTTTGTTTTGATCGAAAAAAGTTGCCACGGAGCCACGAAGTGGCGTAGTGGCAACTTTTTTCGATCGCTCTCAGCCTCACGAGCCTTTTGCAACGGAATAAGCCAGTACTCTTTGTAGCGATTAACACTCTCCAACATAATGTACATGGAGCCGACTCCCGAGCTCCCCCTGGACCGAACTTTGAGCAAGCTACCGAGCGTCACCTGGACCGAACTTGGAGCCGGCTATCTTGCTCCCCCTGGTCCGAACTTGGAGCCGGCTGCCGAACTCCAACTGGACCAAACTTTGAGCAGGCTGCAAAGTTCCCGTGGGCCGAAATGTGCCCGGCAACTGAATGCCCCCCTGAACCATACTTTGAAAACGTAGTGCGCACCCTACCAAAACGTAGTTAAACCTCAACACACCCTGCTAGTTATAAATGCAAAGAAAAAAAATTATTTCAGAGGCAGGCTAATATACGCACGTCTTTCTTCGACTTGTGAGACAGTGATTAATTTGTCTCCTAATATAATTGTTGTCAAGTGCGATCTTCAAGTGAGTTACTACTTATTTTCCATTGATGAAATTTCACTGGAAGCACTCAATATTCGAATATTCAGAAAATCTTTGCTGACGACGATTCCCCGCTCGTTTTTTTCTGTCCATTCGAAAGTAATTCGTGTTCATTATTTGTTCTTGACACAACTACAATGGGGATTCTCTCGATCAAATTACCGCGAGTCAATTGGAACTATGAGCGTATTGCTCTGAATTTTGCCGGAAAATATTATTATGAACGGAAAGTCGAAATTTCAAGAAAAGACGTGGATGATTCATCAAGATTTGTGTATTCCATCATTGCAGAAGACCGATGAATGACACGTCAGACTACTATTCCTACTACCTCGCTGGTGTGCACGGGGGAGAAATTACTGTGAGCCGAAGTCAGTTTACAACAGGCACCGTCGAAATCTGCAAGGCGAAATTTTTTGTGAGTTTACTTCTTCTGACAATGTAAAGGTAAAGGTAAAAGCATCCCCTTATCTAGGCTCCAAGTCCTGAGGGAGTAACTGCTAAGGCCAGCGCATATTAGGCCAGTTAAATCAGGAGGGCCCAATCTCTTCTTCGGATCTATAAGGGTGTCCCAAAAGTTTTGCGACTCGGGCCTATTTTAGTTTGCGACGATTGCGCAATCGATCGATATCGATGTTTGCGAAATACATTTGGTAAACAATCCATTTCGTAATCATTCAAGCCTTACAAGTCGAGTGCTGTAGTCTCCTAGTTTCTACAACGTTTCTCCCGATGGACACTTTTTTCAATCATCGCACAGTTTTGCTTCACAATTTTCTTGCGGGAAAGACGGCGAAGGCAGCCCATCAAGAACTGGTGCTTTTGAAAGGAGATTCTGCCCCGACTCTATCGGCCTGCTATAGATGGTACCAGCGTTTCAATTCTGGCGACCATAGTATCGAAGACGAACCCCGTTCTGGACGCCCTCACAGCAAGAATCAACCCCTGGTACTCAGTGCAGTGGCGGCCAAACCCAAAGTGAGTGTGCGTGAGTTGGAGATAGAGACTCATACTCCCAAATCCACGGTACAACGAATCCTCCACCGGGATGAGAGGAAGCCGAAGCTCCCCCATGTCATTCCCCACTCCATCACCCCTGCTCAGATCAAAAAGCGTGTCGATGTGTGCCGAGAATTGCTCCACCGTAGACCCAACTTTCGATGGGTCAGCAAGATCATCGCTATGGACGAGAAGTGGATCACATACAATAACCCTGAGCGGAAGTTGGAATGGTTGGGCATCGGAGAGAAACCCCAGCCAGTCCCGAAGAAGGAATTACACGAAAAGAAGGAACTACCGAGTTTCTTCTTCTCCGTGTTGGGACCCGTCTACTGGGAGATCCTCCCCAATGGAACCACCATCAACGCTGACGTCTTCACTACTCAACTGGAAGAGGTCGCCATCAGGGTCCCTTCTGGTCTTCTAAGCGATGGAAAAATCCTGATCCTTATGGATAACGCGAGACACCATCATGCGAAATTGACCCAGAAAAAGTTGGCCGAACTGAATATGGAATGGCTGCCTCATCCACCGTATTCACCCGATATCAGCCCCTGTGACTATCACTGTTTCCAATCTCTTGCTAACTTCTGTCGCGGAAAGAAGTTCGCTAATCGGATCGATCTCGACTCGGCCTTCCAGGCTTGGATCGATTCGAAGACCAAGTCATTCTGGAGAAATGGAATCATGAGCCTGCCCGATCGATGGCAGAAGGTTGTGACTAAGAAGGGAGCCTACATTGATTGATCACCTTTGTCAACAGTTGAAGATGTGATGATAAAAGTTTTTATTGAAAAAAGTCGCAAAACTTTTGGGACACCCTTATAGTTACCTTCGTGGTTACACCACAACCAATCTTTACTCATTCGAGCGCCTTGGTGAGGCGGTGGCGGTATGCACAGCCGAGAATCGAACCCCGGTGTGGAACGGAATGAAACTGGGAGGGCGCCTTAGACCACTACACCACTTCGACCTGACAATGTTACATTTACATTTACATTTAAACAACTTTATCAGCTTGTTTTGGGTGTTAAAGCTGGGTTGCCATGAGAGATCTCCATTGCTTGCGATCGTTTCTTGCGAGTAGCACGAATTGTGGTCCAGCAGCGTTGACGAAATCATCTCTCCATCTCTTTGCCGATCGGCCTCGCTTCCTCTTCCCTCTTGGGGTCCAATCGAGCATCTTCCGATTCCACCGATCATGGCTTTGATTCGAGATTCTTTTTACCCATATCCATTTCCGTCTTTCCGCCTCTCTAACTACATCCTTCAATTTAGTGATGTCACGGATCCGCTCATTTGTGACGTGATCAAATACGGTAATTCCAATCATTTTACGTTCTAGTTTGCGCTGAGCGACGGAGAGAATTTGTTTTTCTCGTTTACAGAGGTACCAAGTCTCGGAACCATACAAGAGTGCGGGTAGAACTACACCGTCGAAAAGTAAAATGGGGGACCCACGTTTCCGAAAGAATTCGGAGTATAAAGGTGTCCCGAAAGTCTTTGCACTTTTTAACGTTTTTGCTTCTCTCTCTTTTCGCCTCACCGGTATGGGATATTATTGTAGTGTGTTAGTATGAGGGCCAGCTCTCACTACTTTTCTTGACTAGGGAGATATGGCATACACGGTACCTTCTTTTGAACTCCAAACTTACCATACATGGACCTGAACTTAAAGGGATCCGGCATCGAAAAATAAGTTATTTTTATTTTAAAATTCAGAAAATTCTGAGAGATTTTCTACGTAAAATCGGTGGCTATGAATTCCTATTCATTTATAATTGTTTATAAGCCATGTTTGGTGGGAATTGGGGCTAAAGGAGTAGGAAATTTGAAAATGTCGAAAAAAATAGTTCCGACGATTTTCGAGTTTGATGGCGAAGAAATTAAAGCATTAATGGCGAAGAAATTATCAAGAGTTAGAGCTGGTAATGCTAGTTAAATTCACTCTAATTACATTCATAAAGTTGTATTTTATTGCTTCAATATTCATCTAGATTCAGAGTCTGAAAGTTAAATTCCGGAAATCACATAATTGCATATTGCATCACTACTAGGTAACATTCCGACAAGCCAAAGATATAATTAATTTCTTTTATTTTTTTGTTTTGATAAGACAAGTGACAATTGGTGGCCAGGAAGTTTCTTTTTTCTAAAATTTTCGAAAAATTAAAAGTGCAAAAACTTTCGGGACACCCTTATATTTGTAAAATGCCCAATTCGCGCTTCTAACCCGCCTGTGAACTTCTCCCACAAAGCTATTGGGACCGAGAGCGACTTCTTGCCCCAGATATACCACCTTGTCTACCGTTTGCACTACCTCACCTCCCACTAAGCCCGGCCTGCCCATTGGATTTGTCGTTAAAGCGACAGTTTTTGAGCCATTTAATTGCAATCCCACCTTTAGTAGTTCCCGTTCCAGTTCCTTTACCATAGTTTGGACTTGGCGTGAGTCATGGGAGATTATTACACAATCATCTGCATAGAGAATGTGGGAGAGATACAATAAAGTCGTCTATGCATACTCCCTTTCGGTCCCATTTTACCATGCGGAATACCGTATCAAGCACCGAGACGAATAGACGCGGGCTTAATCCATCACCTTGGCGCACCTCCTTCCGATGTTAACCTCCACCGCTTTCCCATCTCTGAACTGTGAGTGTCTGCAAGAATCGGGTATACGTTGAATGCACACCGTCATGTTCCAGAGCAGGTAAAACGGAACTACACAGGACAGAGTCAAAAGCCTTGCCAACGTCTAGGAAAAGGAGATAGAGAAGGCGCCTGCAATCCCTGCAATTTGAGATGAGAGTATTGAGAATAAATATACCATCCACAGTGGAGTGCCCAGCGCGGAATCCCTGTGTGCAATATTTTTATATTTGTGTTTGTACATTTTGAAGACGACGCAATATTGTTCGGATTTTTCTACTGTTCCGAGTGTTGCCAATAGTAATTTTCATTCAAACGATTTCACATCTTTCAATTATTTCATCTCTTCGTCAAATATTCATCAAAAAAAGTAATGAGTAATTCAGGAAGCCCTCAAAAATTTCGAGAAGGCTGCTGTGGAAGGAGACCAGGGATATGTTAAAGGGAAGAAAAGAAGAGAAGAAGAAAAGAGATTTGGGGAGGTACCCGAGACAAGGCACAATGAGACAATCAAACAGGTTAGTTTCATTATTATTACTTTAACACAATTATATGTTTACTTTATACCCGATCAATTTCTGCTATACATTTATAAAATTTCTGTACTTATCTTTCATTTCCAGGAAGAGAAAATGAACCAATTTCAACTGAGAATGGAAGCATTGGAAAGAGAGGTGAACATTTTGGATATTCATCTTCCCATAAAGGAACTACTACTGACCGTTCCTTTATGGCCTTTATGGCCTATATTCTGCTCATAAAGCCAATATACCTCAAGGAGTTTTTCCGCAAAACATAGTTTATCCCACAGAGACGGATAGAGAGAATCGATAGTAGGAACGAAGGGATAAGACGCCGTTTGCATCTACAAGGCGCTGGAACAGGTAAAAAATGGAAATTGCTCAAAAAACTTGCTCCTAGGGGTAACTTTCCGCGCTGAAGACGCTGGTGCGGTCGATTTCGCAATAGGACCCTTCCGGGCGCCGGTATGGCGCCGCGCCATTTCTGCGGAAAACGTGTTTTTCGAGTAAAAGTCTTCGGAAACTCGTCTAAATGGCCCGAAACCTAAACTTCTTGATCAGAATTTTACGCTCTATCAAATGACACTAGTGTCACATCGTGTTTGCTTTTCGTTTTCGCCAAAAAGTTGATTTTTGATACAGGCCACATTGCGAAAAATGTCAGTCACAGATTATAGAGAATTTTTTTCTGATCATTTTGATATATCGGATGATGTATTTGACCTCGTGAAAAGTAGTTTTTCTTTGCACCGCACGAATTTCACGCGCGCGGAACGCGTGTAAAAGTGGTAGTGGCCTAGAACTTCAATCCGAAGGTTATTGGTTCGATTCCTATCGGTTGCCAAAGTTTTTTGCCGGATTTTTTTTCTTCGAAATTTCACCCCCTGACAATATTGGCACTTTTCCTGAAATCTTGAAAAAGTGATTTTTTCGATGAAAAAAAATCAGCAAAAAACTTTGGTAACCGATGGGAATCGAACCAATGACCTTCGGATTGAAGTTCTAGGCCACTACCACATCGACCATGCGGATGCCGCGTGTTTACACGCGTTCCGCGCGCGTGAAATTCGTGCGGTGCAAAGAAAAACTACTTTCCACGAGGTCAAATACATCATCCGATATATCAAAATGATCAGAAAAAATTCTCTATAATCTGTGACTGACTTTTTTCGCAATGCGGCATGTATCAAAAATCGACTTTTTGGCGAAAACGAAAAACAAACACGATGTGACACTAGTGTCATTTGATAGAGCGTAGAATTCTGATCTAAAATTTTAGGTTTCGGGCCATTTAGACGAGTTTCCGAAGACTTTTACTCGAAAAACACGTTTTCCGCAGAAATGGCGCGGCGCCATACCGGCGCCCGGAAGGGTCCTATTGCGAAATCGACCTCATCAGCGTCTTCAGCACGGAAAGTTACCCCTAGGAGCAAGTTTTGAGCAATTTCCATTTTTTACCTGTTCCAGACCTCTGTTGAGACCTTGTTGATCCTAACGCAAACGGCGTCATATAACACGGTCAAAAAAGAAATTACAGAATGTCCGCACAAAGTTGGAGCTCGAAGCGGCTATTCAACTTGCGATTCGAGAGGAAAGAGAGATAGAAGAAGAGGAGAAAAGAAGGAGAGAAAAAGAAGAGGAGGAGAGAAAGAGAGAAGTGGAAAAGAAGAGAAGAGAAGAAGAAGAGAAGCGAAAGAGAGAAGAGGAAAAGAGAAGAAGGGAAGAAGAAGAAAGAAGAAAGAAAGAAGAAGAAAGAAGACATAGAAAACAAGAAGAAAAGAGGAAGGAAGAGGATGAGAAAAAGAGAGAAGACGAGCAGCCCCCCACACATATATTCCAGAAGTTGCGCATGGATTCTAATCAAAATTTTGCATCCAGGTTTTGTTTTTTCTCACAATTCCTGTTTAGTTATTTATTTCTTAGATTCACCGATGATTTCAATAATCCGAAAAAGATTGGAAAAGTCGGTTTCGGAGTCGTATTCGCAGTGAAAAATGTCAAAACGGATCGCGCTTCCGAACAGGTGGGCTCCCCGCTCATTTGAAGAAGGGAAAACAATAATTTTGAACCGACAAGTTAAGAAATAGAACTCTGATTCGTCTCCTAGCAATTCGCTCTCAGTATAGTGACAAAGGATATTGAAATTCTTAGAACATTTCTGAACTATATATGGAACAATCTGAAAATCAATAGAGCATATTATAGTACACATTTATTGCAGCGCAAACAAGGCTATGAACGAGCTAAGGAAGAAATTCCTACTGGAAGTACAAAGAATGGCTGAACTCGAGCATCAAAATGTTGTGAGATATTATGGATCCTGGATCGAACGGCCACCTCTTGAAGTGAAGGTACACAGAAAATGGAAATGCCCAATACTTGCTACAATAATACATTGCTGATCGCGGTTTCGTGAGGGTTGGGATTTGACAGCATTCTCAACAACAAACTCGTCGATCGATGAAATACGTAGATAAGAAAATGAAGAAAATATTAAAATTTTTAGATTCCTTTCCATGAAGGAGAAAATTGCGAGTTCCTCTATGTGCAAATGCAGGTACAGTTTTTTTAATATTAATAATTAGTTTATTTTTAAGTTGATTTTTTTAAAAACAAACATGGCAACTATTTTTACGCCTAATCAATGAATGTTTTTAGTTAGAAAATAACGAGGAGTTATCGTGATATTCAAAGATGATATAATAATAATAATAATAATAATAGAATTGTAACGTCTTTTATTTCTAGGCTTTCAACAGATATCGACGAGGTGTTCCAAGTGGGGTCGTTATAGAAGACAGACAAACCGGTAAGAACCATGCTCATTCGGTGATACATGGATAAGCATAATAATATAATTACAATTCTTTTTTATATTACACAATATTTCAGAGAGATTTGATCGGTCTATTGACGAGTTTTAAACCAGAGAATCGGCCAACATGTAGTCAAGTCCTCAAATACTTGGAATAACCGAAGATAACATCGCCATGCTTTTCCCCCACTTCATGTTTCTCAAACCACCTTCATAACGACCCTCAGTTCAATTTAACCTTCACTTTCATGTTTAATCAACAAAACTTTTGCACTTGTTTTCAAATATAGTATGAATTATGTTTATGTATCGATCGAGATAGCTGAATTGAAAACTTTAGTTCTCCGCATAAAACATAACAAAGCAATGGCACATGACTATTCATATGTTCATGTTCGTTGATAATATTGTAGCCGTGAAATAAATATTAGTGTAAATGTTTTTTGAGCAGAAAAAAATAAATTACTTCTTAAAGGGATAAATACCCAAGAAAATACCTAGCGATTGGCCTATCCTCCTCTGTCTCTCGTGGAGACAGCATAGACCGGGAAGTGATAGGAAAAAGAGATTGGGGGAATCGAGGAGGGGCGAGAGATGCTAGAGGAGAAGAAAGACTGAGTAGATCTAAGTGTGAGAGGGGAGAGGTGACCTCACATCCAGGGAATCACACTAGTCCGGAAAAGTGATGGTTTGTCTACCATTTCGTGGCGAGACCCTAGGAATTCGCGCGAATTCAAACATGGGGTAACTCTCCCTTTAAACGATGCGAACCCCCTCTCCTTCCCATTTGATCGATCTATAAGGGTGTCCCAAAAGTTTTGCGACTGTTTTCTTTTTTCAGTTATTTCTCACCGCTGCTTCTCTCGATGGGAGCTATGCATAGTTCTATGATGAGGACAAATTCTCATCATCTGTTTAAAATTGCAACTTGAACTGTAGACCCTCGATTACGATTGCGCGATTACGCTTAATGAACAGGACTCAGACCTCGAAAATCATGATTTCTCTGAATTTCCTAAGGTTGCGTGTAATCGTGCCAAGTTGCAATAAATTTCGTCATCCTTCCGCAATTTTAGCTTTCCCACGTAAATCTTTAAAAAAGTTTAGAAAATCGCTTCACAATCTATCTGTAAATTTTTCTAGTAATTAATAATGAAGTATAAGCCATGTTATATTGAACAAATTCCAACAAGACTTCAGATAATTAAAAATATCAAGTATATGAACTATCTGAACTTCAGATAATTTTTGTATATTTACGGATTCCGCCGTTTTGTGTTTAAAATTATTACTGAACACACTCTCTACACTACAATAATATTAGGTATTTGTTCGCTTCCACATTCATCTAGATTTAACTTGCCGAAAATGGGGTTGTAAAATTGGTTTCTTAAATAGGCCAAGGTTATGTTATATGACCATAGATGAATATTTGGATGTACGGTTTGAAGTTCGTATGAAATCTTTGAAAAACCAAAAGTCGCAAAACTTTTGGGACACCCTTATATAAGGGTGTCCGGAAAGTTTTCGCACTCTGACACTCGCGACGTCATAAAAATCGCGTTAGCAGACAATTAACATAATGACATAATATATTAAGCGGGCAATGCATTCATCATTCTTTTAAGCCCTAGTGCTCATTATTTGCTATAGACTTCATCTTTATGCATCAATTCCCGTGATGTATACTCTGATCGATCACAGCCCAGTTTTGCTTTTCAATTTTCTCTAAAAATATTGGGCGAATGAAATTAGTGTTAAACTAGTTGATTATATAGAGTAGGATGCCACCTCAGTCTGAGCATAATTTAAATTTTGCTAGCGTTTCTGTTTAGCAGACTACATCTTCGAAGAATACACCCTCTTTTGTTGTAGTATACCCTAAATTAGCCCCTCGTTCAGAGAACTGAGAAGACTACTCCCAAAATGAGTCTGTTTCCGCTTTAGGTGGACACTTACACTATAATTCCCACCGTGAACAAAATCCTGAATCAGCGTGGTTGGCTGACGAAATTCGCTCAAATCCTTTTTCACGACTTTTCCGGTCTAAGCTCAAAAATAGTGCTAAGGAGTGCGAAAAAAATGTTTACTCTAAGAAAAATAGAAGATTGCTCAGCCCAATAATCGAATTGGGTAAACAGTTGACTACGTACGATTAACCTGTCAGAAGATTGGAATGGCTGAACGTCGGAGAGAATTCATAGACTGTCGCAAAGAATAGAAAGCATGAAAATAGAGAAATGTGAAAGTTATTCTTGATCGGACTCGATTTTAAGGGGTTATCCAATTGTGCCATCATTAACGCTGACCTCTGTACTTCCGAACTGTGAGAGGTTTCCATCAGAGTTCTGTCTGGTATCATAATATAAGGGTGTCCCAAAAGTTTTGCGACTCGAGCCTATTTTAGTTTGCGACGATTGCGCAATCGATCGATATCGATGATTGCGAAATACATTTAGTAAACAATCCATTTCGTAATCATTCAAGCCTTAGCACAAGTCGAGTGCTGTAGTCTCCTAGTTTCTACAACGTTTCTCCCGATGGACACTTCTTTCGATCATCGCACAGTTTTGCTTCACAATTTTCTTGCGGGAAAGACGGCTAAGGCAGCCCATCAAGAACTGGTGCTTCCGAAAGGAGATTCTGCCCCGACTCTATCGACCTGCTATAGATGGTACCAGCGTTTCAATTCTGGCGACCATCGTATCGAAGACGAACCCCGTTCTGGACGCCCTCACAGCAAGAATCAACCCCTGGTACTCAGTGCAGTGGCGGCCAAATCCAAAGTGAGTGTGCGTGAGTTGGAGATAGAGACTCATACTCCCAAATCCACGGTACAACGAATCCTCCACCGGGATGAGAGGAAGCCGAAGCTCCCCCATGTCATTCCCCACTCCCTCACCCCAGCACAGATCAAAAAAGCATGTCGATGTGTGCCGAAAATTGCTCGACCGTAGACCCAACTTTCGATGGGTCAGCAAGATCATCGCTATGGACGAGAAGTGGATCACATTCGATAACCCTGAGCGGAAATTGGAATGGTTGGGCATCGGAGAGAGTCCCCAGCCAGTCCCGAAGAAGGAATTGCACGAAAATAAGGAACTACTGAGTTTCTTCTTCTCCGTGTTGGGACCCGTCTACTGGGAGATCCTCCCCAATGGAACCACCATCAACGCTGACGTCTTCACTACTCAACTGGAAGAGGTCGCCATCAGGGTCCCTCCTGTTCTTCTAATCGATGGAAACATCCTGATCCTTATGGATAACGCGAGACCCCATCATGCGAAATTGACCCAGAAAAAGTTGGACGAACTGAATATGGAACGGCTGCCTCATCCACCGTATTCACCCGATATCAGCCCCTGTGATTACCACTGTTTCCAATCTCTTGCTAACTTCTGTCGCGGGAAGAAGTTCGCTAATCGGAACGATCTCGACGCGGCCTTCCAGGCTTGGATCGATTCGAAGACCAAGTCATTCTGGAGCAATGGAATCATGAGCCTGCCCGATCGATGGCAGAAGGTTGTGACTAAGAAGGGAGCCTACATTGATTGATCACCTTTGTCAGCTGTTGAAGATGTGATGATAAAAGTTTTTATTGAAAAAAGTCGCAAAACTTTTGGGACACCCTTATAGAAGGAAAAATCCAAACTGTGGTGGGCAATGTAAGACCATATTTTTCGAAATTGGCCCAGAAAAAGTTGGAGAAAGGACGGTGTTGGGACTGCTTCATGCCCAACCTTCACACAATATCAGCCCTTGAGATTATCACTGTTTCAAATTCCTGACTTCTTCCAGTGTCGAAAAACAAACCCGACTTCGAGGTAAGAATTGACTTGCAACCCCTGTATTTCTAAAGAAGAGGAATCCTCACTATGTCCATTCTATGGGAGGAGGTCGTGTGTAGGAAGAGAGCATACAATAATTACTTGCCGCTGTGAGGTGTTGGAGATATTCAATGAAAAGATGATTCTTCGAAATAGTGCGAAAACTTTCCGGACACCCTTATATTACGCAAACTTGAATATGAGTTCACCATACATCCAATGAAAAAAACGAAGAAAGAGCTTATAAGCATGAATGTCAAATTCCTACCGCACGTCACAATTCAAATGTCAAATTGTCAAATGTCAAATGTCAAATGTCATGTCAAATATCTAATTCCTGTCTACCGCATACCAAAATATCGCTCGCCAACAACAGTTTTCACAGGCGGACATTTTGATTCATGACAAAGTGACAGAGAAACGAGAGAATGCGAGAGGACGTATAGAATTTGGAGAGAGCTACACAAAAGTATCCGCTCCTTTCCGTAGTTTACGATGTGCTGTTTTCAATAAGGCACGCGTAGTGGGAATTAGGCAATGCGCTCGGCCCCCGGAGCTCCGACATAGGCCATTGAAAAATGTCGCAAAGGATCAGTAAGAATCTCAGGGTTTTCCCGCGATTTCAAAAACCTACAGTAAAACGTAGTCCCTGAATCACGTTCCCTGAATCGTGTTGAGTATTTTCGAATTGTCTCACAACGATTTGTGATTATCGAGATCACTTCGCGATTCGAGCCGTCAAAAAGTACACTTTTTCGGACCCGTGTGATTTTTCAAATGATGAAGCACGTTTTCTCCCTGATTGTCAATGAAATTTGAATTTCGAACGTCTTTCCGTTGTTTAGCGAGACGATTGAAATACATTGTTTTACTGTTCCGTTTTTTTGCCTAGTCTAATGTCGGAGCTTCGGCTAGTCTAATGTCGGAGCTCCGGGGGCCGTGCAATGCGCTAACTTCGCACCGTCATAATCAAAAAATAGAAGAATTGTCAGATGTAAAAGACGCTGATATGGTGCATACACGCAATAAGATATACGCAATGCAATCAACACGCAAGACGCAATAACAGACGCTAGAAAACCACGCGACATGCTCATCTAAGAGAAGAATAAGAGCCAACTCTCATTCAATATGAAATCATTCGCGCACTTTTTTACCTTCTCTTTCATTAATTACGCTTTCATATAAGCCGATATAATTATTATTTTGTCATTTCAGTCTTTTGATTTGTTTTCTGTAAATGTTAATTAGATCCAACCACTACTGAGGCCGTCACTGCGAGATCCATCTCACGTTTTTATCTTTCCTCTCATTTCGAATCAACCTCTTGTCCCTCCCAGTGAATAAGATATTGATCGAGTGTGTACATTTTAGTTCTTTCTCCCCATCTTTCCCGCCTTTCTCCCTAGCTGGATCTCGCTATCTATCTTTCCGCCACGCTATTTCTCTCTCTCTTCTCTCTCTCTCTCGCTCCATCTCTCTCTCTCTCTCTCTCGCTCCACCTCTCTCTCTCTCTCTCTCTCTCTCTCTCTCTCGCTCCATCTCTCTTTCTCTCACTTTCTCTCTTTCTCTCTCTCTCTCTCTGTCTCTCTCTCTTTCTCTCTTTCTCTCTCAGCCTCTCTCTGTCTCTCTCTCTCTGTCTGTCTCTGTCTCTCTCTCTCTTTCTCTCTCTCTCTCTTTTCTCTCTCTCTTTCTCTCTCTCTCACTCTCTCTCACTCTCTCTCTCACTCTCTCTCTCTTCCGCTCTCTCAAGTTCTATTGATAAGTAATTGATCGAGTGAGTGAATTGATTTCTCCTCTCTTATTCATCAATTCGCTTCTAAATTCTATGCAAATTCCTTGCAATTAAATTTATTTCATATTTTATTTTCAGTTATGGATACATTCGAGTTCGAGGAGATAAAACCAATGGAGAATTATTTCATTCCTCGTCAGGCTTCCGATGGTTAGTTTGCACGAATTTCCACATAAAAATTCCAAGAAAAGATCATGTTGAGAGAAAATAAGTGGAAAATAGAGAGACTTTCTCACTCATCTTTTGTGGTTTGAAATCGTGATCATCAATGATGGAAATAAATAGCTGAGAAATTGCAGGAACGATTTTCTATGTGGACCGCCGTTACAACGAGCCGACGATTTACGTTCTCTATAAGTGAGTCTTCAAATTAATTGGCATCCATTAAAATTCATTCCAGTGGCCAAAAAGTGACAGCGACCAAATCGTGGGATGGAGGAATCAGAAATATTTATTGCTTTGGCGACGCACTATATTTCCAAACTATCACGAAGAAGGTAATTACTTTTATTTAGTATAACAATTATATTTTCTTATTTTAGATCTACAAAGCGACTTTTCACCCTCCCAACGAAATTCGAATAAGTTTTATTCGCGATCTTGAGGAAGTTTGAAATATATCATTTTAAATTGAAATAGCAGTGAATTACAGGGAGAGAATAATCTTGGCTTCATGTTGCTAAGCAGGGAAATAAATGGAAAAGAAGTCATTTATCGCCCTTGTGATGATCCGAAGAATGGAATTATTGTGGATGTAGAAGAAGAAAAGTTGAAAGGATGCTATCTACGGGCAATTCACAGGTGAAATAAATTAAGAGTTAGAAGATAAAAAGGAAAGATATTTCAGGGGCAAGCTAATATACATGAATCCTGCTTTGAATGAATCGAAAGCCATTAATTTGTCTCCTAATATAATTATTGTAAATTGCGGAAGAAATGTAGTGAGTTACTACTTATTTTCCATTGATGAAATTTCACTAGAAGCACTCCATATTCGCATGCTCAGAACAAATTTGCTAACGATGATTCCCCTCTCGTTTATTTCTGCCCATACCAGAGGAATTCGTGTTCATTATTTGTTCTTGACACAACTACAATGGAGATTCTCACCCTCAAATTGCCGTAAGTCAAAGGGAATTTTGATCTTTTCCGCGTATTGCTCTGTATTGTTGTATAGAACTATAAATTATGAATGAACGTTTCGAAGTTTCATACAACGCGTGGATGATTCAGAAAGATATGTGTATTCCATTATTTCAGAGAACGGATGAATAATTCAAATTACCACTATTACTACATGGTTGGTGTGCACGGAGGAGAAATTAGTGTGAAACGAACAACGAGTACAAACACTAATATAAAAATATTAAAGACGACGCAATATTGTTCGGATTTTTCTACTGTTCGAGTGTTGCCAATAGTAATTTTGTTTCAAACGATTTCACATCTTGCAATTATTTTATCTCTTCATCAAATATTCATTAGAAAAGTAATGAGTAATTAATTCAAGAAGCTCTCAAAAATTTCGAGAAGGCTGCTGTGGAAAGAGACCAGAGATATGTTAAAGGGAAGAAAAGAAGAGAAGAAGAAAAGAGATTAGGGAAAGTACCCGAGAAAAGGCACAATGAGACACTCAAACAGGTTAGGTTCATTGTTATTACTTATTATAAATTATAACACAATTATACGTTTACTTTATACGTTACCCGATACTCAATTTCTGTTATACATTTATAAATATTCTAACGGAGAGATGTACTAAAATTTCATTTCCAGGAAGAGAAAATGAACCAATTTCAACTGAGAATGGAAGCATTGGAAAGAGAGGTGAACATTTTTGATACTCATTATCCCAAAAATGTTAGAAGTTTAAAAATAGGAAAAATATAACCATTTCGTGAAGTCAGATTGCGAGAAAACAATAAATACATTCGATCGATAACTTTACAGAACATGGAGTCAAAATAATGAATTGAAAGATCAATTGAATGAGTCGAATGGAAAGTACAAGAAACTACTCATGATGGTAAGAATGATGGAATTAATTGAGTTTCAAATTTTATTTTCGTCGGACGCAATAAATGAGATGAAGCTAACTGCACTTTGTTCACGATAAAATGTTCCAGTCAGAGATATTTTCGAGGCAGTCTATAATTTCTATGCAATAATCGAGATAATTCACATGCCATTGTTTGTTCCTGATATTCGATAAAGTATTTCTCAATGAGTCTTGGAAGTTTTAGAGCCTGATTAACGTGAGACAAACAACGTCTCTCTTCGATTCCAGTTTTCTCCATGGTTCTATTAACAAATTGCACGAGGGAGCAGAGAACTTGAAGCGATGAGAGAGAGAGGGAGAGCGTGGGACAGGGGGATAGTTTGGGGAGGGAGTAGATGTTTCAAAATCTTATCATTACCAGTTATCTTGTTCAAATATCGGGTGCTTTAGTGTTAGTGACGGTAAAGTTCTTGTGAACCTTTTTTTTATAAAATTTAGTGAAAATAATATTTCATCCCAATATACCAAGTATTATTCCAGAACATGCAGTTTTCTCAGGAAGTGATGAATTTCGATTCAATATTTCCATTATTCGTAAGCCCTGTGATATTTCCCGGCACCAAGTGGAAACCAACACTTCCCGTAGAGGTTAGACAATTTAAACAAATTAAATCATTCGAAATTTCCAGAAAGGAGTAAGGAAAGATAATTAACAGATAAAGGGAGCCTGAGTGTATTTCTGACGCTATTTCATCGCGAGTAGAACGATTTTGAACTAAGTAAGAAAAAAGGAATTGTATTATTAGAAGGTATTTTCATGCCTGATTCCGTCGATTTCAACACAGAAACGACGATTTCTGAACAATCGCAGGTAAATTAACAAAATATACAATGTTTTATTATGGGTTTCATAACTTGCTCTCTGAAAAAAGACACAACGCGATTAGGGACGGGAGCATTGCACACCGATGAACGAAATAAATTCCAACAGTACCCTCATTCGATAGCCCATACTACACCACTCCGACTTATCAACTTCGATTAATAAAAATATTTCTGTAATACTAAGAAAATTGCTTAGAAAGAGATCTTTGAACGACGCCGTCAGTCAGGAAGAGTTCAATGTCAGTAGTGACTGGGTCAACTTCATGATGTGTTATTGCAAACTGATTATTTTTGCTGCTAGATTTCGCAAATTAACGAATTTATTAATCGCCCGTCTTGTCCCTCAGACGAATGATCCGAGCAAATTTGCTCATTTTTGAGTACAGAAGCTCTTCACTTACTGTAGTTCATGGGGGGGCGCATTCATTACTATTATTTAAAATTGATTTTCTCTAAAACCGCGACGTGCATTTTTTTCAAATTTGTGCAAAACACGGAGGGCATCCATGCTCACAACATATTTTTTTTACAGAAACATACACGTCGCGGTTTTTGAGATATTCAATAAACACTCTGTTTCTGTTACAAATTTTCATTTTTCAACAGCTATTTACTCGATCAATTGAATCGCAATGGCATTGTCCTCTTGATTACAATTTTTGTTTGCGCCTAACCTATGTATTATTGGAAAATGGCCTGCAACTCTTTATTTGAAAATCATGCAATTGGCACCCCCCCCCCCCCTTCTATCTTTTCTCGTGTATCGTCTTCATTGTTCTTATTTATTCTCCAAGTGCTGCACTGCTCCATCTCTTTATCCTCATTATCAAAATATAAAATAATGCATAGTTATTTGTACAAATCCGTTTGCAAATTTTCATTGAACGATTACGGTAGTTTGGCCTCAACCGCGTCGCAGGTAGTACTGATTTACTGCGGGCTCAAAAATTCACACGCCCGTCCCTAAACGCGATACTTCCCATTTGTTTTTGCGTGCTGATTTATTGTTTTTCAGTTTGCGATCCCAAGTGTTGTATAGAATAGAATTATGCTAGTTACCGTAATCCAACTAGCATCCTGTAATGTAATCAGTTATCGATTATCAGTACACTACAGTAGTCAGACCTGCTCTATTAGATTATCATAATCTATGCGACGTGCCACTCGCCCCCCTTTTGTCTGTCTAGTCTGTCTACTATCAATTACCATGTGTATGTTAATGGCTCTCCCTCCCCTACGTGAGCCATTCAGTTGTTAGAGAGTTCGCCCCAGAGTCTCCCCTCTCGTCCCCCTGCCTCTTCTCTCCCTCATGGATAAACGCTATTAGTTATCCAGTCCACGTCACTACTCGCACCGCACACCACCACACATACGGAATACACAACATATTGGCGTTCAGGATCAAGGTTGCACTAACGTGAGTTTGCCTTTCGTTATTTTCTTTCTTTCTCGTGTTTCTGTCTCTGTGTGCCTAATTCCTTCGCGGAGGAATTAGGAAGTCGTACTCAGTGGGTGCGCAGTTGAAAGTCGTACGCTTGCGTGCACAAGTTAAAGTCGTACTCGTGGGTGCGCCAGGTAGTTGTACTCATTGGGTGCACTATTTGTGAGAGATTTTTCCAACGGTCCGCCGAAGGCTCTGCCCAAATTTTTGTTGTTGATTGGTTCGGATCAACACAAAAATGGTGGAAGTTGAGGAGAAGGAGGAACTTCTGGATATGAAGAAGCTGCTGGCCACGTTGGCGCAGAGCAACACAACGTTGGCACAGAGCAACGCATAGACGCAACAGTTGCTTGCAAGTGTACTCCAGAAGCAGAACCAGAACCAGGGCGGTTCTGAGTCATCCAATGAGTGGACGATGACGTCGATCGGTGCGATCGAGTCGAGAATCCTCGAATTCGTGTACTGTCCAGAGGAAGGCAGCACATTCGAGAGATGGTGGTCGAGACATGAGGACATCTTCGAGGTGGATCTCAAGGACTGGGACGAAGTCAAGAAGATCCGAATGCTGATCAGACACGTGTCTGTATCGGTAGAGCGAACATTCACTGAGGCCATTGCGCCCTCGAAGTGGATGGTCCTGACGCTCAAACAGGTCGTCGAGAGAATGACGACGCTGTTCGGTGACAACACGTCGCTCTTCGATCGAAGACGGACAATGTTCGATCTGAAAATGAGCCAGGAAAACATCGATGACGTCAGAGTTCTCGCAGCACGGGTCAATCAGACCGTGGAGAATGCTCAAGTGGGAGCAGCGTCGATTGATGAGTGGAAGGTACTGACCTTCCTGCATTCGCTGGATCTGTCCAGATACGCTGACGTATATCTGAAGATGATGCAGACTGCCAAGCAGAAAGGCAAAGACTGCAAGCTCGATGATTTGCTCTCGGTGTTCAATGACGTTCACCAGCTCAAGAAGGACTCCAGGTCCGTGACGGAGGCGAGTCGAGCGGTGAACTATGTGAACGATCACAGACCGAAGGAGAGCAAGTTCCAGAAGGGAACAGAACGACACAGGAAGGGATCGAAACAGAGCAGACAGTGCTATGGTTGCGGAAACACGACGCACATGAGAGCTGAGTGCCCATTCAAGGACGCTAGCTGCAACAAGTGTGGCAAGAAGGGACACATTGCCAAGGTGTGCAATTCGTCCATGCGTGCCGACACTGTGAGTGTTTCCACGATCTCCACGTCGAACTACCACATCCGAGTGAAGATCAACGGTATCGAGTCTTCGATCAAGATCGATACAGGCGCAGACATGACGATTGTCTCAGAGAAGACGTGGAGACGAATCGGCGAGCCCGAATGCTCGACGGCCGATTGCACTGCCACGTGCGCCAATGGAAAGAAGCTGGAACTGATGGGCAGGTTCAAGGCCAGAATAGAGTACGGTGGTGTCAAGGCGACCGGTGACATGTACGTCACTCGCAAGAACATTGACCTACTTGGCAAGAACTTCATCAAGCTGCTCAATCTGATCAAGATTCGAGAGCCAGTCCAGTCTAGCAAAGAGGTCACCACGCCTCAGATCAACATGGGAGGGGCGATGAAAGAGTTCCCCAAAGTTACTGCAAGTGGATCCAACAGATCAAGAGTTGATCTGATGAGACCTACCATGAGATTGGATCAGGTAGACCAGAGAATGAAGGACCAGTTTGACAAGCGTCATGGTGCCAAGGACAGATGGCACTCTGTCGGAGATTGTGTCTACTACCGTTCGCGAGATGGACCCAATCGTTTCCAGTGGTTGCCTGCTGTGGTGACTGGAAAGAAGGGAAAGGTCATGATCGAGATCGAGAACAGTAAGTGGAAACAGAGAGTACATGCGAATCAGCTTCGCAAGAGAGAGGGAGGAGTGATTCTGAATGATCAGAATAGAGACTCTGAGGTGCCCCTCGATGTGCTGCTCGATACCTTCGAGTTGGTTGAGACCAATCGAGAGGAGATTGAAATGGATCTGAGAGATCACGGAGAGAATTCTATGAGTGAATTCGGTGTGAATACCGAGCAAGTGCTCGAGGATGAGACTGCAGCGTCGGACTACTCAACTGCCACGTCAAGGCCTGCATCTACCCCGCCAACCCGTGATCCGAGCCCTGCGAAGTCGCCGACGCCCAACGAGCCGAGACCTCAACGAGAGCGCCGCCCGCCGACACGCCTTGTCATCGATCCATCGAAGAAGACGTACAAGGAGACGAAGAAGTAATCCCGTCCCATTTGCTACGTCACCTCACCTCTTACCCCAATTCTTGTTACTTAAGATCGGCAGCGCCAATCTTGAAGGGGAGGTGTAGTATAGAATAGAATTATGCTAGTTACCGTAATCCAACTAGCATCCTGTAATGTAATCAGTTATCGATTATCAGTACACTACAGTAGTCAGACCTGCTCTATTAGATTATCATAATCTATGCGACGTGCCACTCGCCCCCTTTGTCTGTCTACTATCAATTACCATGCGTATGTTAATGGCTCTCCCTCCCCTACGTGAGCCATTCAGTTGTTAGAGAGTTCGCCCCAGAGTCTCCCCTCTCGTCCCCCTGCCTCTTCTCTCCCTCATGGATAAACGCTATTAGTTATCCAGTCCACGTCACTACTCGCACCGCACACCACCACACATACGGAATACACAACACCAAGGAACAAGAGAAGCTACAGATTAAAAACAGATGCAGAGAGGAATTAGGAAACAAATAAGGTACAACTTTCATATTCTAATTGAGTTATTATTATTTCTAATTGTAAACAATGACAGTACATTTAAAATTTAATTTCTTGCATGAATAATTTCAAATTCGAAAAAGTAACCGAAAGGCAGTAGATAAATGTCGTCAAAAGATGAAAAAAGGAGGAGGAAGAGGCGAAGAGAAAGAATGAAAAGGAGAAGGAACTACTCAGAAGCACATTGAAGGCAATTACTACAATACATTGCAAACTTTTCGAAACATCAAACGTGTGATTTTATTTAGAATATGTTGGCAAGAATCTATAGGAACTTGTTGGGAAAACGGTTCTCCAACCTCCTCATTCCACAAGTAAAGAACAGCCTCTGATAGTTGTAGTTATTTCGGTGTCCTTGAACGAGATCTTTGAATCTTTTTTCAGTCATAGGTTATTTGTATTGCAGAAAGTTATCGAAAAGAATGAAAGGAAGAAAATGTACGCCGAATTTCACAAAAGTGATCGAATTGTCACTCGCCCTCTCCCTGTCGATTTCGGGGTTATGAACGAAGAAAAGGAACAATTGTTTAAGGTAATGAGAAGAGATCTGATGGAGTTGTACAATAAGGTTTCGTAGATTCAAAGAATCCACTTTATAAATAAAATAATTTATAAAATCACAGTGTCCCCCAGTGTCCCTGAAAGAATAAATATCAGAACATGACAAATCTTGTAGGAAAATTGTATACCTAGAAATAAAAGTGCTGCAAAATTATCCTCTTTTGAAAGAATCTCTCTCGAAATAGTCCCTTTTGAAATTCCTTTGTTGACAAAGAGAGGAGAGAGGAATGGGCCGATAGATTAGAGAGGAGAGATATCTCACTCCTTCACTCTGCCTTTTCTACTGCAAGAGTCAGTCGCGAGTGGCAGCCATGTCAGAGCATGTAAGTGAATTATTAAAATCCAAACTTTATGAATTCTTCGGATTACTTTCGAGATTGAGTGGATTTACACTACACTGCAATGCCGCAACTGTATATAATATTATTAGATATTATTATAAATTATTACAGAATATTATTAGAATTTCACTTTGTGCGAATGCGGTAATATTTACTGCATAATTTTGACCAGGATTTCGTGCAAATCGGCACAGAATGGAATGGTGATTTCTTCATTCCAATTTCGGTGCATTCAAGTTACAATAATTCGCCAGATCCTCTTGGCGGTGGAACCTATGGACAAGTAGTGTGAGTCATCGTTTACACTATAATACCTGCCTTGAATCGAATTTTTCGAATACATATCTTGTGATCATTCAACGTTAATTTGAACACCGCTTAATAAAATTTATTTCCCTGTTGTTCAGACTCCTCAAGAGCTCTAATCCTTCTGTAGAAAAGTTGGCAATCAAGAAATTCATCGATCCTTTCAAGAATGAGAAAACTGTACGTACGACCTCTTTTTTTATTTTTTTAATCACAAAAATGAATAGTATCAGATTATATTTTTGATATTTCAAGATGTCAGTCAACAAGCTGTAAAAATGGGATTGGAGTTTTCAAACTCCACCCTCCCTCCTCTTCGAAAAAGTAGGGCTGAGGTGATACACTTTGTTTAATTAGCCGAGTTTGAGGGTAATTGCTGTCACTGATGACGTGCTAAATGACCCGAAACATGTACACCAATAATCCAACCCTTCTTTCCATAGCTTGATTCAGTACTGATATACTCACTTGGGTGATTCAATACTCATTCTGGTATACTCAGTTTGGTCGTAGTAATCACCTCTACATGGGGTTTTGATACCAACATTCCATTCAGGCTCACCGCTGTTTCCGCGAGATGCAATTTCTCAAGGAACTAAATCATGAAAACATCGTCAAGATGCTTTTTGCATATTCCACAGAAGATTCAATGGATAAACTGGAGACTGTGTGATATCCATATTTTCGCAGAAATATATTAGAAAAATGTTTCCATTTAAAATTACTAAGAAAACAATCAATAAATCTTATTTTGAAGATATCTCGCAATGGAATTCGGTGGAATCAATCTGTGTGATCTTCTAAGTCTAGAGACCGAAACGGGACAATAAATCTTCACCCAAGAATTACTTGTTCCGATTGTTTCCTCCTAACAGGAACATAACCAGGAACAAACGGAACATGACCAGGAACACAAAATTTTGAAGTTGATGATATTCTTTATATTTTAAATACATTTTATTCGAACTGCTATTTTAAGACTTTGTACACTGCTAAATGTTTGCAAAATTGTAAGTGAAGCTATATTTTTAAAATGTTCCTCTTGTTCCTGGTCACACTCGGCCAAGTGTGAGTAGGAACAGGAACAATCGAAACAAAAATTCTTGAGCAGTTTCAATGATTTCAAGAGAATGATCTCACTATCAGAGTTGCTGAGAGCATTGAAATATCTCAACTCGGCAAATATATGCGATTTTTTTTGTTTTAAAAAATGTTTATTAAAATGCAGGTGACCAATTGTAATCTGAAGCCTGCAAATCTCGCAATCAATGATCGAAAGAAGATTACTCTTGTTCTTATGTCATAGTATTTTAATTATATTAACTACATTTGAAATATTGTATTTGTTCATAACGGAATACGCGCTGCTTTAGAACTTTCAGAAAAAGTCAAGTTGCAATGAGCTTGTCAACTTTTCTGATTACAATTTAAAACAAATAGGAATCGTTTAAATATTTTTCATCAGATTTCGGTCTCGCACGATTCGATGACCCAGCTATGACACGCTATCCTGAGACAATGAGCTATCGAGCAATTGAGACTTTGTCCTTCGGTGATTTCACTGCTCCGCAGACCGAGAAAGGTTATAATGAAGATTATTAATTGAGCATATGCCGGTTCAGACCAGGTCAAAACATGCATTACCGGTAAATTAAAATAACAAACCACGGCTCGTTCCCAGCACTCCTAGAATGCGCGCGTTTTCGCTGTTTGCCCCGCTCACATTCGCGAACACTACTTTTAAAAGAATGATAACTTTCTTTTGCTGCTAATTTTTGCAATTATTTTCATAAAAATGGGTAACCAGAAATGCAGAGAATAAGAAATCTTGAAGTGAATTTTACTTTTTTCAGCCGACATTTGGTCGATTGGAGCAATTCTCTATGAAATGCTAACAGGACAAATTCTGTTCGAAGGTAACCGGGGTCTCATCAAAGCATTGGAATTTTGTTTGCCGGTTCCGGAGAATGTTCTCTTAAAGGTAATTGTTTTTTTTTCTTAGAAACACTGGGTTATCAAATGAGAAAAAGCACGGATAGAACAATTTGACGTCGAAATAACTACTCTTCTCTTCTTCTATTACAATTACTAAATTTGGTTGTTGTCTATACAAATCTTTATTTTTGTAGATTGACCACAAAATGAGTCGTGAATTTTTGAGAAAGAAATCGCAGAATGTTGTTCGGGTAGACTTCATAAACAAACTCTCGACTGAGTGACGACTTTGGTTGAAAGAAGAAATCGTGAAGAATAGTGAGGAGTTGAGAGATTTCATCGATCGAACGCTCGTTTTCGATCAGGAAATAAGGTTAGCGAATGAGTGTAATTAGAAATAATTAAAGTTCGGTTGACAGACGGGTTGGTAAAAAAAAATTAAAATGAACCTCTCTGATAGCGATATGAAAAAATGGAATTTTTAAGGTTAATTTCATTTTAGAATGTCTTTTTTTTAAAGAACTAATTCTAGAGTGAGAGGTGAACAAAAGTTATCTGAACGATAGTAAAAGATAAAGGAAGGAGAATTGCCTTATGAAGTAAATATTATTTGAGAATGTCAGTGGACGAGACGTTGGCTCACGATTTTCTATCGGAAGTTCGTGAGATCGAAAAGGAAACAATTGCTTCTCATTCAATTATCGACGTTGAAGAAACATCGATCGAAGAGTGGAAAAGACGAATTTGGGAGTTCATCCAAGCTAATTATATTTAGTTCCAGATTCACTAACCATTTAGGATCGTACATTTAGCATGAATAAAGTCTAGCTGCGAACTCAGTCTTGACGTAAAGCTACACACTGAATAATAATATTTTTTCTGGCCACTCTGTGGGCAGAATATTTAAGAAGCCTTGATTCATTTTTGTTACGCAAATTCTTAATTGATCTCAATTGCTCGCTTATGCGCTTCGCAAACCCAACATTTTCTCCTACATCCGTGCCAAGTCCCACCCCCTTAGTTCCGCCCCCTTTAACACAGGGGGCGGAGGGGGAGGGGATGGGCCACACCCCGAAGGGCGGGACCATGCCCATCCAAAAATTGCCGAGAGGTTTCCCTCATGCAGGCATTACGACGGCAAGCCGTGATGAATCCGTCGGTGGGTCATTCTAATAGGGGATGAGAGGTTTACACGAGACGGGTATGAGCAGATCACGATCAGGAATGAGACCGGGCGAGAGAGTGTGTGGAAACGAGAGAGTGCATGATGTGAACGTGAGAATGCGCTAATCCGTCCGATCTGTCAAGTCAAGCAGCGGTGGGCCCAGTTAGTACTTGGTTCGGCGACAATCAGTGATTTAGTCTTTTACCTCGAAGCAATTGATTACTAAGTAGGAGTTATGAACTTTAGGAACCCATAGCTGACACTGGTTCCTGGCGTGGATGTAGTAAAGTGCCGAATATTTAAGAAGCCTTGATTCATTTTTGTTACGCAAATTCTTAATTGATCTCAATTGCTCGCTTATGCGCTTCGCAAACCCAACATTTTCTCCCCCATAAAAGCGGCGAAATTTGAGCCTTTGATCATGCGATAAGAAATTCATGGAGTGACTTTCCATTCTCCACATCCTTACTCATATCATTTTCCTCTTTCTAACAATCTCCCTCGCTCCTAACCCCTTTCTGGAGGTTTAGAAATATGCTGCTGTACTTTTTCTTCTATCGTGATTGATTCGTTTAATCTGACGTTGATTGCTTGTGTGCACTTCTAAGAGCTTTTTGCTCGATAAATCAACGAGAGGCTCATCGTTGATTTATGGAGCTTTGTCATTGGGTGGGAAAATGGATATTGTCCCTCAAGCACTTTGTTATTTTCTTGTGCACATCAACCCATCACTCAAACTTCTCTATCGGATAGGAATCACGCCCGCATTCATGACCACTCACTTATGAGTAAAGAAACATGATGCCGAGCCTCCAGAAAGGGGTTAGCAGCGAGAGATTGTGTGGGGTTGAGAGTTAATAACGATAAATATACTAGTTGAAATTTAGCGACCGAATTTTTGTGGCACCCGATTACTATCTTACTAATTCTCACTATTCTTGATTGTAAGCGAATTGTTATTCGAGAGTCTGAGTATTATTCATTCAACAAAAATATAATTTCTAGAGACTTGGTCACTTCCCTTGTGTGTATCATTTTCTCATCGTTTCTTATCACTTTGTGGAATCGCGCGCAGTTTGGTGACAGTCGGGGTTATTCTACTCATACATTGACGGGAAGTCGGCGTTGTGTGGAAAGGCGATGAAATTTCTTCGCTTTTACGATGTGCCTGATTTCTCTCTCTATTTCTTTCTCTCTCTTTTCCCGCCTCTTTTTAAATGCCAGTGATAAGGAATACATGGTGTGTGCGAATTAGTTTCTCGTTTCTCAATTCTCACCAAATTGGTTGCAATTCAATTTTTTTCATATTGTTTCAGCAATGGCTACGCTCGAGTTCGGGGAGAAAACACCCATTGATAGCATCTTCGTGTCTTGCAATTATCTACAGGCTTCCGATGGTGAGTTAGCACAACTGTTTAAATAATAAAAAAAAAATAAGCGGAGGAACGAGAGACTCTCTAACTTCGTCACTTTTCCCTCCTTTATTGCAGTTTTGCATCATGATTAGGGATGGCGAATGAAGAGCGAGAATGAAGAGTTCATCTCCCTCAGACAAAGGCATGCAAATTGGCCCCATCTTCATGAAGAGTGAGAGTGGAATCTTTGCTTAACGATGGTCATTTTGAGCAATTTTCTCAATTTGATTGTAAAATATTGATAATATTGTACATTAATGGTATTTCCTGCAAATCCCCTGTCGATATCCAAAGGCCAGAAACTAAGATTGTTTTTGCCTAATCTATCTGTTGCTGCCACAACAGTTGTCATTTTCACTGACTAATAGCCTACTAATCTCAAGAATTTCGTGTACCTGGTCGTGTACCTCATGTACCTCTTGTACCTGGTCTTGTACCTCTTGTACCTGGTCTTGTACCTCCTGTACCTGGTCTGTACCTCCTAGACCAATTTTGAATTTTTCAATAAATAGGCCGGGAACAAAAAGATTAAAATATTACTCAAGGCGTGCGGCATCACGTGTTGTGAGCACTCATTGATACACAAAGGGATCTTACTTTGCGATGTTTGTGTTTTGTACCTGGTCGTGTACCTGTTGTACCCGGGTACACTCCTAGGAGTGTACCCGGGTACAGCAGGTAAGAAATTCTAGAGATAGATAATCAAAAAAGTGAACAAGTGCGAGAGCAAAAAAATGTGACCAATTTGGGGAAGTGTCTGGGAATGTTTGTGGTAGAGAAATTTAACGCCTGATAGTGTTGTTCTTTTTTACAAACATGCGTAATAATACAATAGAAACTAGCGGGGTTGTATTGAGGTTAAATGCACTACGCTCTATGCATAGTTCTGGGGGTTCGGTCTAGGGGGAGCTCGGTAGGTGGCTCCAGTTTCGGTTCAGGGGGACTCGGTGGCCGGCTCAATGTTCAGTCCAGGGGGACTCGGTGAACGGCCCCAGGTTCGGTCCAGGGGACCGAACCTGGAGCCTTCTTTTTTATTAGAAATTTTTTTTTCCTGTGACCCCCGAGACGCCCCGATTTGTTTGGCAAACATTCGAACATTTAGATTTTTCAAGTTAAAGGGATCCGGCATCGAAAAATAAGTTATTTTTATTTTAAAAATGAGAAAATTCTAAGAATAACTGTGAAAACGGCATATTTTTACGATTTTTTTATAAATTAATTATGAATTTTCAAAGATGGTAAAATTTAGAAAAACGGTAGCTCTCGCATCCGCGGACTTACGCTGTTTAGCGGCTGTAGAATCTCAAAAGGGATGATGCCGTAATATTTTTGCGTTTCTTTCTACTGATTCGTCCTCACA
This sequence comes from Pristionchus fissidentatus, assembly GCA_036245785.1. Classification (NCBI taxonomy): domain Eukaryota; kingdom Metazoa; phylum Nematoda; class Chromadorea; order Rhabditida; family Neodiplogasteridae; genus Pristionchus; species Pristionchus fissidentatus. The sequence goes on from BTSY01000004.1 coordinate 40,827,269, forward strand.
GATACTCGCCATTGTCTAATCAATTGCAAAAACACTTATTTTCACTTTGCTAAGGCCTTTTTTTAAACCTTTGCAGCCGCTAAACAGCGTAACTTTTGAGGATGCAGGAGCAAATAAAATGAAAAGAATATAAAATTATGATTTTTCGGCTGCAAACTCCCTTTAAGCTCGAACATGTTCAGACACGTTTCCAACATCGTCCGCTACGCTTTCTGAATAATTTTGGAACTTTTCGAATTTTTCGATTTTTCACGTTAAAACTGGGCAAAACAGGTGAAAACGTGTTTCACGGTACTCAAAAAGGTGTTAGAACAGTTTCTGGCACTTGCGAAAAATGCGGCAAAAGGTTTGCCCGCTGCGGGGGTCGAACCTGGGGGTCTCGGATTTAAAGTCTGGCGCGCTACCGACTGCGCCATGAAATTAGCGCATTTTTCTTTTTAAATTTTGGTTTTCTGGTCAGTTATCATATGCAAAAGGTTCTGAGAAGATTGAGCGAATTTGAAGCGAAATATAAGGAAAATGAGAAAAAAGTGTGACCGGACGGAAGGAAAAAACGGACAAACAAACAAACAAACTAAGAAACAAACAGACAGACAGACAGACAGACGTTAGCATTTTCTAATATTCTAAAAAAAACTTCAAAAAAAACATTCACCTAACCTAAATTGTAGTTATGACATCTTCTTCGCTCATTGTATCGTTTTCCTCTTTCTATTTGCATCCGCGTTTTCTTTGAACACGCATATATATATATATATATATATATATATATATATATATAATCACTCGACATCGAATTTCTTAGGATACATTAGTTCGACGTCTCGCTCTTCGTCCAGAAAGCGACCAAAGAAACCCCTACAGTCAAAATTACATATTATGAACAAAATGCTATAACTTTTTATAAGTTATTATAACTTTTTATAACTTTTCATTTCAGTATGTTCCCGTGAACGAAATTATCTGTTGTTTTGGGAAAAGGTTCCCATTAATAATCGAATAACTTCTGTCCAAGGAATTATCGAAATATTTATTGTGCAGAAAGTTATCGCCGATAAAAATTATAATTACGAAATAGAGAGTAGAGCCGGGGCCGAAAAATCTGGCCGGGAACCGGAAAAGGTCTTTAAGATTACGGTAAAAAAAAGTACTCCTCGGAAAATTCAGACTTTTATTCCCGGTTCCCGGCCGGCCCCGGCTCTACTCTCTATTTCGTAATTATAATTTTTATCGGCGATAATTTTCTTCACAATAAATATTTTGATAATTCCTTGGACAGAAGATATTCGATTCTGAACGGGAACATTTTCCCAAAACAACATATAATTTCGTTCACGGGAACATACTGAAATGAAAAGTTATAAAAAGTTAAAAAAAAAAAAAGAAAAAGATAAAAAGTTATAAAAAGGTAAAAAATAAAAAGTTAAAAAAATAATAACTTATAAAAAGTTATAGCATTTTGTTCATAATATGTCATTTTGACTGTATGTCTGGCAATTATTTGTAAATAGGTCAAGTATTATCAGGAGAGTCTTTTCTGTTTTCAATATATTATATTCTTTACAAAAGAGCGACTCAAACCATCAATTTGGAACTATTTTGCAATGCCAGATCTTCATGAAGAGCAGACCGACCGCTCGGCTCTTCATGAAGAGCTAATCCACATTAGCATAGTTAGGGTCCACAACGTCCGCCCACTTCTCGCGCACCCGGATTTGACAAAAAAATGAGAATTCGAGAGCACAAGTGTAATTCGAAACGATATGAGTCATATTATGGCTTGTTTTGGAGCTCTTCGAGAGCGCAATTGATTGCGCCTATATCAGGGATGATCAGAGAAAGTTGAGGTGTCGAAAAAGTGAAAATTAATTTCGAAATCGTCGAAATTGGGTTTAATAATGAACTCACAACTCCTGATATACCCGCATTCTATTCTTTTGATTTTTATGGGAATACTACAAGAGAAAAAGAAATCAAAATCGGCGACTCCGAATTGTGCTTTCGTTTGCAAAAATAGTGCGTGAAAATAGGGGTTTTAAGAGTACGAGAGTATCCACATTACGGTTTACTGTAAATAGCAATGGTTTTCGCAAAAGGGGAATTGAACCTGCGAGATCCCGTTCACAAAGCAAACGCTCAACCCACTGCGCCATGCCAGCAGATGCTCACGCTCAGCAATTGCGCGCTATGCTCCTGCACTCCCGCAGCGCTTTAACACGCGCAATCCTCCAAACTGATACGCCATCGTACTCTCCATACCTTCATAAACTACTTATCTTCTGGGATACCATCAAAATATCTCTAAGTAAGCGCGCTATGCCCCTAGAAATATGTGAGTATAGGCTCCGCCCCTCCCCCCTCTCGTCGCGTCTTCTCTCCCTCTCACAACAGTCGAAGCGCGCGTGGTTTTTGAGGTGTAGCTCGGCTCAGAGATAAGATATCGACCTAAATCCAAAAGATTTGTCTTAATCAGACATGTAGGCACACTTTGACACTACATTCTACCCCAGTCGGTCACTTCCGCTGACCACGTAGTGGCCCCTAAGCATAGTGCGCCTCTTCATCACCCTCTTCCTCACTTCATTCGCCATCCCTAACCATGATCATTAATGATTGTAATAAATAACTGAGATATTGCAGGAACGGTATTTGATGTGAAAAGATATTCGGAATCGCGGATTTACGTTTCATATAAGTAAGTTTTCAAATTAATGCACATTCACTTCAAATTGGGGTGGAAAACCGGATCGGATTTTGAAGTACCCGGGTACAGGCTGTTCCCGGAGAACAGCTGGAAAAGCGAGAGTGAGTACCCGCTTGGACCCGGTACCCGCGGGAACAAAAGTACTGTCTTTTAAAACTTTTTTTTAGTTCGAGCTGTCTGCCTACGTTTAACCAAAGAAAATAAAAAAAAATGTGGCATGAAGAACCAGAAATACGGTGGAGTCGAAATAACAAGAATTTTACCCTATTCTTATTTGTCCCGCGGGTACTGAAAGTCTCCTTCTTTTTTACCCCAGCTGTAATTTTTCTGATTTTACCACTGTGAAATAATCCGATTTGATTATAATATAAATATAAATATTCATTTTTTCTTCATAGAGCAGAGGATATTATTTTTCTCTCTCATTTCATCCTAGTTCTGCGTCAAGTACCCGCGAGTACCGGGAACGCACGGCCCCATTCTAACCCGGTCCCGGGTACCGGGTACACAACGGGTACTGTTCCCATTGTGTACCCGTTCCCGGAATGTTCCCGGTTTAGGCCACCCTACTTCAATCGCATTCCAGTGGCAAATACGTGTCAGCGTCCAAATCGTGGGACGGAGAAATATATAATTGTCAATGCTTTGGCGATGCATTATATTTCACAACTAAAACAGACAAGGTAATTACTTTTTTAGTGTAATAATCTTTTTCTCTTATGTCAGATCTACAGAGCCACTTTTCACCCTCCCAACGAAATTCTAATCGATTTCATTCGCGCCCTTGAGGAAGTTTGAAATATATAAAATTAAAATATAACATCAAAAGGAAATTTCAGGGAGAGTCATGCAATGACAACATGTTGCTAAGCAGGAAGAGAAATGGAAGAGAACTCATCTATCGAGCTTGTGATGATCCGAAGAATGGAATTATTGTGGATGTACCAGCAGAAAAGCTCAAAGGATACAAATTAAATGCAATTCACCGGTAAATTAATGAGGAGTCTTAAGGTAAAGGAAGAAAACTTTTTTTAGGGGCAAGCTTATATACAGGAATCCTGTTTAGTGAAGCGACAGCGATTAATTTGTCTCCTAATATAATCGTTATCGTGATGGGATATCAAGTGAGCTGTCAGGTGCGGGATGCTTTGAATTCTACCCCGGAAATAATCCATTCAGGGCATATTTGCTATCGACAATTCCCCGCTCGTATATTTCTGCTCGGAGTACAAATACTCACTTTTAGTGCTTGACACAACTACATTGGAAACACTTTCTATCAAATTGCCGTGAGTGATCTGTGTTTCGGCACAGGAAAATAAATTATGAATGAACATTCAGAGATTCAAACAACGGGTGAATTATTGAGTGAGATATTTTATTCCATCATTGCAGATATCCGGGGAATTATTCAGCCTGCCGATACTTCATGGTTGGTGTGCATGGAGGAGAAATTACTGTGAAACAAATCACGACACTAACAGAGGGACGCCAGACAATCGCATTATGCAAGGCGAAATTTCCCGTGAGTTCATATCTTTCGATAGAGAAGGAAGACTAACAAACAATAATGAAGGTGCGTCAATATTTACTGTTTTGTTTTTAAATATTCGGTTGGCCGGAAAGTCTTGATAACTTTTTCATTCGTTTATTTCTCGAAGCAAACACAAGTAGATTATGGGTTATATGCTCCATCATTATCGACGATATACTGCCAACGTTGTGTTAGCTTGTGGATGCCCTGTCTATAGAACCCTGCTGGGCGTGAGGCGAAATATTGCTTCAGTGCGGCCTCCAGACTTCCTCGTGTTGTGAACGATCTCTCTCGAAGGGCATGGGTCAGGTCCGAGAAAAGCCAATAGTCACTTGGGGCGATGTCTGGGGAATACGGTGGGTGAGGGAGAATCATCCAGCCATACTTTCCCAGTTCCTACTTGACGAGTTTGGCGACATGTGGACGAGCGTTGTCATGCTGATAATATATTTTCTTATCTTTCAGGGCTGAACTATCGACTTCCTTCTTCAAATTACGTAGTTGTTTCACATAACGGTCGGCGTTTATGGTTTGACCCTCGGGAAGGAGGTCCCAGTAGATGGGCCCATCCACTCCCCACCATATTGAGAGCATCACTTTTTTGGGGTGAAGGTCGGGTTTAGGGACATCCTGTGGCGTCTCTCCTTCTTGAATCCACTGGGCTCGCCTGTGGTGATTATCGTAGAGGACCCATTTCTCATCTCCAGTGATCAGCCGGTCCAACCATCGATCGCCGCCGTGGAGAGTGAGAAGACTGTATGCATCATCGACTCGGTGGTCCAGCTGGTCCTGGGTCAGATCATGGGGTATGAATCGACCAAGAACTTTTCTCATCCGAAGAGATTTCAAGCCTTCCTCAACAGTGCTATGGGCAACCTTCAGTGTGGATGCCAGTTCACGAGTGCTTTGGAATGGATCCGAATTCACCTGGGCTCTCAACGCATCCAAATCCAACTCACGGGGCCTTCCAGAGCGGTCCTGGTCATCGAGTGAAAAGTCGTCTTCTTTGAAGCGATGGAACCATCTTTGTATGGTTGGGTAGGAGGGAGCATGTTGGTCATAAATATTCTTCAGGAGAGTCTCCGAATCCTTCAACGTTGTGTGAGATAGGAAGAGGTAGAGCAGAACATGGCGGATGTGGATTACACTGGGAATATACATCGTGAGTCAACTTCAGCACGGAGAAAGAGAGGGGAATGGGGAGTTGTTTACTACAAGGGCCCTAGTCTCCTTGTCATTTGTGAGGAACGAGGGGACACCAAAGTTCGAACGCGGCACACAGTAGAAAAACAAAAAGAGTTATCAAGACTTTCCGGCCAACCTGATATTTACTATTCAAAGTATATTGTTTTCTTGCCGATAACGGCCATTTGGAGATTATTTGATGATTTCGCAAATATTCGTCACGAAAATAATGATAAAAAAAATCAGGAAGCTCTCAAGCATTTCGAGGAAAGAGAAAAGAAAGAGAGAAGAAGGATAATAGCGGAGGTTCAAGGAATAGTGAACAAAACGATTAGTGAACAGGTAATTTTCTTTTAGTTCTTCCAAAGCAATTGATCAAAGTTTGTTTAGTTAGCTACAGAAATCTATAACTTCCCAACTTTCAATCTGCATTCAAAACCTAATCATATTCTGAGTAGAAGTATATTATAATTGTCTTTCAAGGTTGATCAAAAGATGAATTTGATGAACGAAGAAATGAATCAAATGCGACTGAGAATGGACACATTTGAGAGAGAAGTGAGCAATTTCGTATTTTCCTGATTTTATATATAATTCATAGTGAAGTCCCATTCCTAGTGAAGTAATAGCAAAAGTGATTTTTTTCATTATATGAGGCTGTTCGTGTAAGGAGGATCAACAACTTGTCTGAAGGACCTCGTACATCGATTTTCTGAAAAGCAGAAAATCTGGGGTTTTCGAGGGTGCTGACCATCATGGTGACGATCATTTTTCATTTAACTCATCGGCTGAAGTGTACTGTAACTACCGTTTTTGAGGCTACATCGCCATATCTCATGAACCTGTGAACGAATTTCCATGAAAACAGTTTTGTAGGGGTAATTTCACTCACTGATAGCGATGCGATATTCAAATACAATTTATTTGATATACTCCTAATTTCAAAAATGTGATTTGGAATACCTTCAACCAGAATCATGATTGACATGTATAGAAAGATGCGCCTTATTCTCGGATTTCAGAATCGTATGCTACATGCATAGTTCAAATGTACCGTTGTACCACTTCACGGTCAATTTAGTCGTCAATTTATCCAATAATTTACCGCACCGTTGTGCGCGCAATGAGAATGAGATTAAGAAATTTCAGATAGACAATAGAAATTGTCATTTTGCCATGGCCTTTCTAGGCACTTGTCAATAATTGCGGTCAATTATTGGAGAAATTGACGACTAAATTGACCATGAAGTGGTACAACGGTACATTTTAACTATGCATGTAGCATACGATTCTGAAATCCGAGAATAAGGCGCATCTTTCTATACATGTCAATCACTATTCTGGTTGATGGTATTCCAAATCACATTTTTGAAATTAGGAGTGTATCATATTAATTGAATTTGAATATTACATCGTTACCAGTGAGCGAAATTACCCCTAGAAAACTATTTTCATGGAAATTCGTTCACAGGTTCATGAGATATGGCGATGTAGCCTCAAAAACGGTAGTAACAGTACGCTTCAGCCGATGAGTTAAATGAAAAATGATCGTCACCATGATGATCAACACCCTCGAAAACGTAAGTGCCCAAATTTTGAGAATACATTTAATTTTCAGTGTACATAGTTTTTATTGATTCTTACGCGAACAGCCTCATATTATGCGAGGCACAGGGAAACGAATGATGCGGTTTCTTTTTAGATATTTTGTATTTGCCTATGAGAAGATTTCTGGCCGTTTTCAAATCAATTTTCTCGCTGCGCTTCTCTAAGGAGAGAAGCCCTAGTTTCTTGTTCCTAGTGGTTGAGCTAGGCACAGCTTGAAATAGCATCGTATGAACAGCCTTCTCGTGAAATAATTCTGAACCTTTTCAGGAACTTCTAAACCTTTTCAAGAATTTCAATTATGACCATTTTTAATCTTTAAAAATAAATATTTTTACACTTTTTTATTTAACATAAGAGGAAGGAGAATAACTAACATTCTCGTTTTCGAATTGTATCTTCTCCACTTTATAAAGAAACAAATTGTAAAATATTTATTTTTAAAGATTAAAATGGTCATAATTGAAATTCTTGAAAAGGTTTAGAAGTTCTTGAAATGGTTCAGAAATATTTTACCAGAAGGCTGTCCATACGATGCTATAATTCAAGCTGTGCCTAGCTCAACCACTAGGAAGAAGAAACTAGGGCTTCTCTCCTTAGAGAAGCGCAGGGAGAAAATTGATTTGAAAACGGCCAGAAATCTTCTCATAGGCAAATACAAAATATCTAAAAAGAAACCGCATCACTTTTGCTATTACTTCACTAGGAATGGAATCAATTTCCCATACGCCTCTTCAACCTCTAACTACAGGCATAATAGTTTCTTTCTCAGAGCGCCAAGGCTATACTCAAATCCGGAAAATTGAGCAGTTTCCCTGACCTTCTTGATTTGGTTGTTGTGGTCCAATAATGATTCGTGCCTTTCTTTTTGTGTCTTATTGTACCGCGTTTCCTCGTGACTCGCATAAATATTATTATGATACTTTGTAGGAACTGTATACCAACAAAGTATGGCTCATTTGTTGCAATTTGCGCGAGCTACGTAGAGATAGAGATAGTGTGTGAACTCTCTACCATAAGCTCATGTGGTAGAGAATTCTCGTAAAACTCGTGCCTCGCTAACGTAACATCGTGGGTTCAATGTATTTTTAATCTGTTTCTTCCCATAGTACGCCGAACATACAATTTGCGGGAATTCAACATGCCTTTACTTTTTATGTCCCATCAAAAATTATTTTAAATATAAATCATATATTCAAAAAATAGCAATAATCGAGAATCTTTCTTTTTCCAGCTGATTAAACAAATTTCTGCCATTTCAAGCGAGAACAGAGAACTGGAAGAAAGAAATATGGATATGGGCAATAATAACGAGATGGTAAGTATTTTAAACACTTTGTCAACCATTCTCTCTCTATTTCAATCTCTCTCTGTTTCACACTGTTGCTGTGAAGAAATAGAGAATCTTTCAAAATTCGGATATTACGATAATTATGTTTCAGAAATGTTCTCAATGTAAAATGTATTTCACTAGCTTATTAGCTGACTAATATTAACTAAAAATTAAGTATTTTTTCAGTTGTGCGAAGAATTGACAAAAAATGCTGAAGAAACTGCTGAAAAGGAGAGAAAAATTGAGAAATTGAATGAAGAAATGGAAGAGATGAAGGAGAAAATTGAGGAATTGGAAAATCGGAACTCAGAGGTGATTGGTTTTCTTTTTTACTTCCTGCAAAAAATGGAACGATGGGCGGTTTTTTTCAATTATGCTCGGTAAATTAATTGAATGCTAATTAGTTATAGTGAATACTAAATATTCATATAATATACAGCATAATTTAAACTCGCAATGAAAATACACAAATGTTGTAACACTCCCGAAACAAAACTTTACCGAAACGATAATCAAACCACTCATGCACTAAAATTTGATTAAAACCGGCATTGATTGATTATTTCCGTTCCGTTCCGTTCCTTTAAGCATCCCAATTTATTCTTGTTTACTATATATTAGAAAATGCTAACGTCTGTCTGTCTATCTGTCTGTCTGTCTGTTTGTTTGTCCGTTTTTTTCCTTCCGTCCGGTCACACTTTTTTTCTCATTTTCCTTATATTTCGCTTCAAATTCGCTCAATCTTCTCAGAACCTAATAGACCAGAATTGCCTTAAAATTTTACAAAATTTAAATCACCAAATCCATGGCCAAGTGGGTTACGCGCTGGACTAGCAATCCGACCGACGCATGTTCGAACCTCGCCGCGGGCAAACCTTTTGCCGCATTTTTCGCGAGTGTCAGAAACCGTTCTAACACGTTTTTGAGTTCCGTGAAACACGTTTTCACCTGTTTTGCCGAGTTTTAACGTGAAAAATAGAAAATTTCGAAAAGTTCCAAAATGATTCAGACAGCGTAGGGGATCGCTACAAAAGTGTTTTGCGATGTCGGAGACGTGTCTGAACGTGTTCTAACGCGTTTTAACGCGAAAAATCGAAAATTTCGAAAAGTTCCAAAATGATTCAGAAAGCGTAAGGGAACACTACAAAAGTGTTTTGCGATGTCGGAAACGTGTCTGAACGTGTTCTGACGCGTTTTAACGTGAGAAATCGAAAATTTCGAAAAGTTCTAAAATGATTCAGAAAGCGTAGGGGATCACTACAAAAGTGTTTTGCGATGTCGTAAACGTGTTCTAAAGCGTTTTAACGTGAAAAATCGAAAATTTTAAAAAGTTCCCAAATGATTCAGAGAGCGTAGGGGTTCGCAGGAAACATCTCTGAAAGTGTTCTAAAAGTTCTGAACGCACTGTATCCTGCGTTTCCGTTGTGAAAGGCTCGTGAGGCAGAGAGCGTTGCCACTACGCCACTTCATGGCTCCGTGCCTCACGAGCCTTTTCCACCGGAATAAGCCACTCTTGGTAGCGATTAACATTCCCTAGAATACTGCGAGCTTTAATGTAGCCCGGAGCCGGCTTCCGAGCTCCCCCTGGACCGAACCTGGAGCCGTCTACAGGGCGCCCCCTGGACCGTACCTGGAGCTACCTATCGAGCTCCCCCTGGACCGAACCCGCACCCAGAACTATGCATAGAGCGTAGTGTACGCATAGAGCGTTTTGTACGCGTAGAGCGTAGTTCATTTAACCTCAATACAACCCCGCTAGTTCAGTTGTGCAAAGAACTACAAAAATGGTCGAAAGTCGCGGTTAAAATGGAAAGAAAAAATGAGGAACTGAATGAAGAAATTGAAGAAATTAAGACGAAAATGGAGGAAATGTCGAAATTCAACAATGAGGTATAAAATTTGCTAAATGAAAAAAAAAATCTGCTTCTTATCAGAAAATGACTGAAACTTTGGAACAACGAGTGGAAATTCTCCCATTCACCGAAACGGAAATTCTCACGGAGGATTTGATATGCTTCCAAACGGAAAATGGTAAGCTCAATACTTGTCAGCCACTCAATTTTCGAGGCAAAAATAGATACAATAGTTTATATACAGAAGTATTGTTAGCAAGGTCTATCTGAGTTAATGAATTTGTGTACATTTACAGGTATCCTATTTTATTACGACTGTTGCAAACCGCGAAAGCTCTTCCCGAATATCAAGTGAGAATTTTCTTATTCCATTTTAGACTCTTTTACACTTCTGAATAATACTGAATACCAAACCATGAAATTCTAGTGGAGATCGAATCTACGCTGATCTGTCTTTGTTGGATGGAGTTTTTGATTGTTCGTTCAAAGGAATCATCGGAAATTTTGCATTCTTCTCTTCAGTTCGTGGAAAGGTGAAATATAATATTATTATTATATGACAGAAATCGGGATAGACTCGAGCATGCCCGGGACATAGAAATTTATGATACATTTATAATTTACTTTATACCTAAGACTGTTTGTGAAAAAATTTGGGTCCTGGACGACCATTTTTGTTAGTTGTGCGGCTTACTCCAGCCCCGCACTGCGCTCTTACAGAGAACGCGTTTTAATGTGGCTGAAATCATAGCACAAGGTACTACAAACATCCCTCTATCGAATAGCGTTTTCAGAATTTTTGTTTAAAAAATCGTTCTCGCGTGAAACACAAATTAACCTGGTAAAAGATTTCTGCCCAGCTCGGGGTCCGAACCAGGCTAGAGAGCGTGGGGAATTGAGAGAGTGCTAGAGAAATCAGACACGCGCTTTTCGCATTATAATCGATTTTCTACCCGCTGTAACTCTTTTCTACGAACAGATAGACTCTTACTTCCAGAAAGGAAATTGGTCTACCTATAATGAGGAATCCCGTGATGAAGCATGGAAAGAATTGGACTTCTTCTAATATTTGTAGAAAAAATCGCCTGAATGTTGTGAATTCAGTGCTGAAAAGTGCAATACTCTACAAATTACGGACAGATCTTTCCCAGCGAGTATATCTAATAGTATGGAAATGTTTAAGATTCATATCGACTTCGAAATATAGAAATTCGGCAATTCAAAAAATCGAAGTTTTTTCAATTTTTTTTCCTCAAAAAAGTTGTTAATAAAAAAGGTCACAAACAACCTGAATATTATTTTCTGTTAGTTTTACATTGTTTTCACTGAAAATGTCCAGAATTATGATCCACGAATAATAGTTCCATTTGGATGACGTCACACAATTCGTCCCATCTTTACAATCCATGGCCCGATTCCGCTCATTTTTATATTGTACCAATAATACTCACCAGAGCGCCCATATCGTACTTGCTGAAAATATCGGAACGTTTACCGGGAAACGTGAAAAATATTCACTTTTTGTAACTTTGTGAAGAAAATTATTTACGACCTCTTAGTAGGTTCATATTTTTTGTCCACCTCGATTTGCCGGAATCTACTCGATGATGCCCGGTGAAATGTGTAAAACAAAGAAGAAAATTTGCGAATTCGATGCGAAAACCGACCAAGTTAGCGAATTGTCATCAGTACCGTATACAGCCGTGAAATGCCAGTAATTGCCGGTTCTGTCCTTTTCTTGTAATCGAATTTGTCGCTTTCTTTCACACATTTCACCGGGCATCACCGGGTAGATTCCGGCAAATCGATGGGGATTAATCGAATTAGCATAAAAGCAAATCATGATAATGTGTACTCGCAAAGATGCAAATGGTGAATATTTTTCACGTTTTCCGGTAAACGTTCCGATACTTTCAGCAAGTACGATAGAGGGAACCACCAGTTTTGACTTTTAGGAAAATTAGCTCAACTTTTGCAAAAGCGACCACCCGCATCGGCGGATCAACCAGGAATGACTTCGAGCGGTTGGTAAACAAGCCGAGTTAATTATCTATCTAACATACCAAACAATGGATTTTTATCTTCACTTTGACGATATTTATGATTTTTCAAACTTTACTATTTCCCAAAAAAGGTCCCGACTCACCAGGTTCATTTGTGTTTCACGCGAGAACGATTTTTTTAAAAAATAATTCTGAAAATAGGCATTCGATAGAGGGATGTTTGTAGTACCTTGTGCTATGATTTTAGCCACATTAAAAATCATAAATCCCGGGCATGGCCGATGAGCTCTAGTCTCTCGCGATTCCTCTCATATTAACCTTGCATACGATATTTTTTTTCAGAATATCGAGTTCTTCATTGCTTCTTTCCAAAACGACCAGATTGTCTTCGAGAAGATCAACGAGGTATTGTACACATAAAATCATACGAGCGTTCCATATAGGCAATGTGTTTGCTGTGCAAAGAACGCTTACTAACTTTGGTTGAAAAAATGGAGTTTTTAAACATAATTTGGATATTATTTCTTTCGGTGTACAAAATAAAGCACGTTATAGATTATTATTCTTCCAGGAAAAGACATCGAACATTTCTCTTCTTCCAAATCAACCATTCTACACTGTCGAATTATCGAAAGCGTAGTCTATCTATCGATTCCAAGAGAACTATCTGAAAATGGTGGAGAAATGTTCGATATTTCTGAAGTCAATCATCTACGCAAATTTGACTGCATCGTCCACAGGTGACACTTACAGTATACCTCGTAACAATAATATTAATTATTCAGAGGCATACTGTATCTCTTCCGAGAGAATGATTCGGCTGTAGTGGAAAAAGTGAATGAGAAAGTGATTAGAGTCGAAAGTCCACTAATCGATTCTGCTGTGAGTGTTTTGCAATTTAATTTGAATAAAAAATGTTTTTAATTATAAATTTAATTATTTCAGTCATACTTCATTCCGCAACACTCAGACTTCATCTACATTCTCAATCCGACCACAAATCTCCTCGTCATTCTCAATACTTCCAATATGGCATTCTCCAAGTTCCTCTACGAGTGAGTATAAAAACGCAATGTGTAGTACAGAACTATTCTAAAATTTTCGTTATATTAGATCTCCTCGAGACTGTGATGCTCATTCGATTGTTGGTGTTTACAATGGAATTCTCACTATGAGATTCCAACCACTCAGTCCCTCTCGACCTCTTCTAATGACTACTCAACTGCCAGAAAATTGCTGGAATGGTTTGTGATTTTATTCCGCGAATCGCTTTGTTTTCACCTTAACCAAAATATCAGCTTTTGTAGTTTAGTTATGACAGATTCTTTTTAGTTCTGCACTGACGAAATCTCTGTGAAGAACTTCCGTGGATTCGAAAATACATTCTATTGAAGTATATTGTGATTCGCTATCCTCTTCCCCACTATAATATTACTCACAAATCTCAGTCCTATCGATAAACGTCTTGTCATCTTCCGAGTGGCTGTTTATGCAATCAAAAGTGGGATCCATAAAAATTCAAATTTTTCGCCAATGCAATTATGAAAGTTAAAAAGCTGAATTCTCATCTACATTATCTTTAATAGTCATTCAAGACATGATTAAAAGAAGAGTGATCAAACAATGCAATCAAACTATAAAAAACACTGAACTAACCACTCCTGGGGCCGTCACTCACCCCCAGGAGGGGTATGACTGTATGACGCTAAGGGAGCAAAACAGTCATGCCTACTATAGTTTTAACTTATCTAACTTGTAGTGCACTTGAAATAGCAATCGATATTGTAATCAAATTCAATGACTTCAATTCGCCTGGGAAGTGATTCCAATTTGCTGTCTCTATCTTTTTCACTTACGAAATCCTAATGATGCGATTATTATCGGTGAGGGGCCAGAAATGTTCACGTGATTTTTCACACTCTCCGAAGGGTCGGCAAGTGTGGATCAGCTCTCTTCTTTTAAGAAGTGAAAAAAGAGAGCCGACCCACACTTGCCTACCCTTCGAGTTCGACCCTTCGGGTCGTTGATCTATTAGCGTCGATCTTGAATCCAGACGCGATATGTGAAGGTTAAAGTTTAACGGAGCTCGGCCTCTGGGAACTCTTTTAGTCTACCTTGTGTCATGAGATGAATGACACTGCACTATTAGATAACAGGTTAAACCCGTAACTTCAACGGAAACGCGCGCGAGATGCGGCCTGCATGTCACACCACACTGTAAAATAAAGAGTGATTTGATCAGTCTAGAATTGTACTTAAAAAGAAGAAGCGACGTCGGATACCATATTGGCAAAGGCACATAAAAAGAAGAAAAAGAATCCGCCCTCGTTTCCCTCATTTTGTGTCTCAAGGAACGGTCGCTCCTTTTTTCACCTCTTCCTCATTTTTTAAAAATTTCTTTGCGCCCGTGTCAGTTGGACCAACAACTTTTCTCGAACTTCCTGTTTACGAGATGTTTTCAGCGATCGCCTCGGGATACGATCGTTCCAATTTGTAAGGAGATATCTCGCCCACTCAATATTGCAGATACTCCTTCTATTCTGTCGATCAAACTAAAAAGAAAGTGCGGACGATTTTCAAAAACATTTTTATCGGACACTACTTTCCGACCATCGCTATATTTGGGACTAGGAATGCCAATCGAAGAGATGAAGAGGAGTGCACACAGAGAAAAATGTCTTGTAAATAGGACATTTTGTCTGCCATACGGCCCGTAAGACAGAGGGGTCTTGTATATAAGACTAAATGTCCTATATACAAGACATTGTGTCTTGTATATAAGACCCCTTGTCTTACGGGCCGTATACAAGACAATTGTTTTGTGTGTGTCTATGCTAATCGGGATTAGCCCTTCATGAAGAGGCGAGTGGTCTGTCTGCTCTTCATGAAGAGACATATTGAGGAAATGGAAATAAATACGGAATTTCTTCCGTTTTTCTCAGATGCAACTTAGATTACGATAAATAGGGCATATAGCTTATTCACGTTTGCGAGACAACATGTAATGTTTTGCCGTCTGAGAGTGCATGTACTGTTGGGTAATGTTATTCAAACTAAAATAAAAAGGGAAGACCCGTTATTTCATTACAATTAGAACATATACGAGCGAAACCGGTTCCCCGGAGTGTACTTGGTTCCAATGGAGCAAACAAGGGACCACGGGTCCAAGCGGTTTCCAGAAACTATCCAGGGCGTTGCCAATGATATGCCAATAATGTTATATCATAAAACAAATACCAAAGTCTTATTTTATTTTTTTTTAATTTTTTTTTTCAATTCTAAATGAAGAGATTCAGCTCGGGGTCGATTTGCATCCTTTTGGCTGGGGAGATGAACTCTTCATTTTCGCTCTTCAATTGCCATCCCTAATCACGAGTCTTAGTTCATTTTCCCCCGTTGAACCTATTCTCTGATTCTCGTTATTTTTCTCCTTGCTTGTTCGTGAACATTTCGTACTTAATCGAGAGATTCAATATAATTTCCCCTAAAATATTATTTTAAAAGATTCGGTCATTTCCCTTGTGAGCATCAACATTCCCTCACAGCTTATCACTGTTGTGAATCACGCGTAGTTTGGTGATACCTGACACTATTCCATTGATAAAATGATAAGAGGTTTGAGTTGGATAGAAAAGCGACGACATTGCTTCGCTTTTGCAGATTTCTGTCAACTTCGATCGATATTTCTTACTAAAGTAGAATCTCGAATGAACGTGGACAACCTACTCGTACCTGGCTTCTCTCGCCTTATTTCGTCATTATTAACAACGTTTCATCTCTCTCTTATTTTGAAGTTGACCGATTCATCATTTTAAGCCGGCACCATTCTTATTTCCGGCAGTTTCTTCCGGCACCAAAATATCATTTTAAAAGTCTCAACCAATCCATTGTGTGAATCAATACATTTCCTCACCTTTTCTTATCACTGAGGAATCACGCAGTTTGGTGAAAGAAGACACCATTTTACTGATAAAATGAGAAGAAGCGAAGTTGAATTTCATATGAAATCACTCCGCTTCAGCAGACTCTAATCGATATTTATTTTCGAAATTATTTCTCTCGCTCTCTTTCTCTCTATTTACGCATAGAAATTCCTCATCAGGTCATTCCGTATTCACAGAGGTTTCTGGCCCCTCTCCCTCGCTTTCTCTCTCTCTCTCTCTCTCTCTCTCTCTCTTTTCCCCTCTCTCTCTCTCTTTTCCTCTCTCTCTCTATCCCTCGCTCCTCTCTTTACCATTTTGAAAAATCAACTGTTTGACCATTTAAAGCGGGCACGCCTCTTTTTAGATGCTAGTGATAAGTCATTGATCGAGTGTATGAATTGATTTATCCTCTCTTATTCATCAATTCCTCTGGTATTTTCTTCCTAGTGGTATCCCAGTTCCTCTCCCACTGGGAAAAAGATCAAAGGTGCCGACGGTTTCCCCCACTGGGATCCCACTGCTGTCACTGGGATCCCAGTGGGGCAAACCGTCGGAACCTTTGATCTTTCTCCCAGTGGGAGGGGAACTGGGGGGCATGACAGAAGCGCAACGACAAAAGCGCAAGGGCGAATAACTCTGTTCAAACTTCAAGAATTGATTTGAAACTACAGCGGTGATTTGTCAAGACCATTTGACATCGAAGCCGCACGATCATTATGTGTTCCTCGCATTTTGAAATCGTTGCGCAAATGTCGTTCCGCTCATTTTAGGACAAATTCACATAGTGGGTTCGATAGAGAATTCAATTTCGAGTCTAATGAGCTACTGTGCAAATCGATAAAACTATTTTAAAGTGAGTTAGAACAATCGAAAGAGGTCGTTGCGCTTTTGTCGTTTGCGCTTCTGTCATGCCCCCGGGAACTGGGAAACCACTGGGAAGAAAATACCAGAGTCGCTTCTAAATTCACGCCAAATTGCTTTCAATTAATATTCTATTATATTTTTTTCCAGTTTTGGCTACACTCGAATTTGCGGATGTAGCACCACATGAGCAGTCTTTCATTCCTCGCCAGGCTTCCGATGGTGAGTTTCAACAAGTTTCCACATAAATGTTCCAGAAAAGAGCAGTAGCGAGTGAATAAGTCGAAAAAAGAGAGACTTTCTCACTCATCTTTTGTAGTTTGAAATCGTGGTAATCAATGATGGAAATAAATAGCTGAGAAATTGCAGGAACTATTTTCTATGTGAAAATCTCTCCATCTTATTCTAACCGTTTGGCATATTACAATATTCATAGTCTCTACGTTCGTCGTATCATTGCTGATTTTGTATTTGCACTAAAAATTTTCGCTTGCTCTGTTGATCTACCGGTTAATCGTTTCTACACTTACCGACCCTTAAGTAGACGTCACAATGCTTTCGTTTTGCATATTTCTAAAGCAGCCCGTGAAAACCTCAAGGTCTCTTTCGCTCATAGAACCGCTCGTTTTTTTGAAAAAATTACACTTAATTTGTAATCCCAAACTCTCCATTCCTACTGTCAAAAAGCATTTGTTGTTATCTCACGACCTTCCATCGTTGCTAGGCGTTCTTGTTCCCAATCTATAGGCCCCCTTCCCCTCACGAATCTTCCCAATATTCTCACCACACGGAGATCCAATAAGACATACATTGGATAAGCGGCCCCTCCACCGCTCCCGAGGTTCCTCCCCTCACTTATCATTCCCATGTGGTTGACAATATCACTCCCCTCCCGCCCCCTTTGAACCCCTTCTTATTAATTATTAATTTTCTCTTTTACTCGCACATTTATGTACATGTTGTCGCACCCTTGTGGTGTACGATAAATAAATAAATAAATAAATCGACATCAAGTCGATTTACGTTCTCTATAAGTAAGTGTTCAAATTATTGGAAATTCCTTTCAAACTCATTCCAGTGGCAAAAAAAGTGAAAGCGATCAAATCGTGGGACTGAAAATCGATGGTTTTGAATGCTTTGGCAACACACTATATTTCAGAACTATTTCAGAAAAATTCAGAACTAAAAAGGTAATTACTTGTTTTAGTATAAAATATTATTCACTTATTTCAGATTTATACAGCGACTTTTTACCCTCCCAACGAAATTAAAATCGATTTAATTCGCGATCTTGAGGAAGTTTGAAATATATAATTTTAAAATGTAATGGCAGGGAATTGCAGGGAGAGAAATGCGATTCCTATATATTGCTAAGCAGAAGGATAAATGGAAGAGAAGTCATTTATCGAGCTTGTGATGATCCGACGAATGTAATTATTGTGGATGTAGAAGAAGAAAAGCTTAAAGGATGTAAAATACGAGCAATTCACAGGTGAATTAATTAGGAGTCTGAAGAAAATTAATGAAAGATATTCCAGGGACAAGCTAATATACAAGAATCCTGATTTGAAGGATGAGACCGTGATTAATTTGTCTCCTAATATAATTGTTGTCAAGTGCGGAAGAAATGTAGTGAGTTACTACTCTAAGAGAAAAAATTACTTCGTCGCATGCATGAAACACAGTTATAGTGTATTTCCACAGAAGTAATTAATTACTTCATGCATGCGACGAAGTAATTTTTTTCTGAGTGTACTATCCTCTTATTACCGTAATAAAACCTTTTACGTGAAATTATCCATAATCGATTACTCAGAGAACAATTGCTAACGACGATTCTCCTTTCATATATTTCTGCCCAAATGAGAGGAATTCGTGTTCATTAATGGTGCTTGACACAACTACAATGGAGATTCTCTCGATCAAATTACCGTGAGTCAAATGTAACTTTTGTCTTGTATCGCATTGCTCTGTATTTTTGCACAAAAATGTAATTTTAGAATGAATATTCAAAGTTTCAAACAAAGAGTGGATGATTCAGTGAGATTTTTGTATTCCATTGTTGCAGAACCGATGGATGCTTCAACGACAAACTACCGGTACTGGATGATTGGTTTGCACGGAGGAGAAATTTCTGTGAGGCGAAAAACGAGGACAATTGTGGGAGGAGAATGGGAATACACCTTTGAAATCTGCAAGGCAAAATTTCCGGTGGGTTAATTTCTAGTAATAAAAAACGAATAATAACAAAAAGTAATTATTACGGTGCAAAAAATACATTAATGGATTTTTTTTTCAATTCCACTAATTGAAGTATTGTCTATACTATTTTTGTTCCAGTGAATTGTCATTGGGTGATTATTTAATCACCCGTCAAAAATTCATCAGGAAAATAATGACGAAAACAATTGAGGAAGCTCTCAAAAGGTTCGAACGGGCGGCACGAGAAAGCCGAGAGAAAACAAAGAGAGAAGAAGACGATAGGAGAGATGCAGAGGTAAAAGAAGTAAAGAATATCACAATATCATCTTAGAATTATTGTTAAGTGATTGAAGAACGTTTGTTAAGTCAATAGAAACTCTGGAAGTGTTGAATATCCCAACCTACATAATCTATTTAAATCTATTTTTTTCTGATCGACAATTATTCATGCATTACATTTTCAGGTAGATCAAAAGATAGATTTGATGAACAAGGAAATGAATCAAATTCGACTGAACGTTGAGGCATTGAAGAAGGAGGTGAGAATCGTTTTTATACCGTTTCAAATATTCGTATTTCCTAGATAATCCTTGAAACAATGTTATTGTGGAGTAAAAGATAGTCTTACGAAAATCACATTGATGTTGATGTTGAGAGAATTAAAATACAATTTAGATCATACATAATGTATTCAATAAATTTATTTACAGAACTTGGAGTTGAAAGATCAATTGGCTGAGTCAAATGGAAAGTACAAGAAGCTGCTCGTGATGGTGAGAATTCACTATGGGGATTGGTGGAGGTTGATCACTGTTGCTATTCGGTATGGGAGGTTATTTCTGAGCCTTACGGATCGATTTGGAAAAATATCGAGACTTGCAACTAAACCAAATGAGCAGAGGGAATCGGACAGAATTTTGAAATAAACGTTCTTTATGCAGGTCGGACGAAATAAGTGAGAAGACACATCTAAATTCGCTTCTCGCAGTCGATCTTTCCTATTTTTCAGCCTTAGTTTTACTTTTCGTGTAAAGGCAATCACTTATTTCGGTTGTTCTTCGCTTCGCTCTCTGATCGATAAAAGAGCATGTAAAATGAGGAAAGTCTGATCATTACTCCTAATCTATGATTCCGATATTGATTATCCGTTCACGGATTTTATTCCAGACAATGATGCGACATTCTGATATTCTTTTGGAGGGAAACCATCTTTGATTGACAATTTGCAACCAATATTCGATCGAATTATTTGAAAATTCATCAGAATCCCTCACTTTCTCTCTCATGTGATCGCTTGCCCATCAATTTCATGCCCATAAAAGCGGCGAAATTTGAGCCTTTGAGCGGGCGATAAGAAATTGATGAGTCGTAGTCAAAATCTCCACATCATTCCTAAAACCGTGTTAGCTTCCAGAAAGGGATACGAGTGAGAGAGTGTGTATAATGAAGAGGGCATTTCATAATTTCACACAATCTCTCTCGCCACTTTCTAGAGGTTTCACGAATCTTCAGTCTATCGTTACAAATATTCCTAATTTC
The DNA here is from genome assembly GCA_036245785.1 of Pristionchus fissidentatus. Taxonomy (NCBI): domain Eukaryota; kingdom Metazoa; phylum Nematoda; class Chromadorea; order Rhabditida; family Neodiplogasteridae; genus Pristionchus; species Pristionchus fissidentatus. Next base: position 40,848,011 of record BTSY01000004.1, read on the forward strand.
ACTCTGCTTGCTTTTTCGAACGTAAAGAAATCGATTTCATTCTCAAATTGTGAGCCAAAATCATTATCGACTACTAGTTTCCCCCTTTTTACCCCTTTCCTTGTAATGAATGACGCATTTATAAGTGGATTGGTTTCGACCCAGTTTGATGAGTCGAAACCAATCTAGTGATAAAACTCTTTTTTCGTTTCTTCTCCTCCGACTCTAATCGATATTTCTCGCTCTCTCTCGCTATCTCTCTACATCGCTCTTTTCTCTCTCTCATTTCAAACCTTCAACAGCCTGATAACGCAAAGCCGGCAAGCGTATTGTAGCTGCCAGTGACAAGACGATTGATCAAGAGTCGCACCTCTTCTCTTATTTATCAATTCGTTTCTTGATTGCTTGAAGTTAAATATATTCCAAACAAAAATATGTCTAAAGACTCGATCACTTCCCTTGTATGCTAAATTCCGACGCTTTTCTCTTAACAGTGAGATAAATCACGCGCTGCTTCGCGACAGTCACTACCATTCCACTGCTAAAATTTAAAGAAATCGGAGTTAGATGGAAAGCCGATGAAATGTATACGCTGTTACTGATTTCTTTCGATATTTCTTTCAAAAGTAGAATTTTGAGCGAAAATGAACAAAATTGTTCCTGAAGCCTAAAAATGCATAGCCAAATTAGTGTGGTAGTATTAAACAAACGCGATCAATCTGAATCATCCAGAACATGAATGTGTTGTAGGGTGGCCTAATCCGGGTCCGAATTCCGCGGTCCCGGGACCGACTCAAAAAGCGAGAGCGTGGTCCCGTTTGGTCCCGGGACCCGCGGGACCAAAACGGTCCCGCGGGTCCACTGCCGGTCCCGCGGGTCCGGTCCCGTGGGACCACTGTAAGATTACTTTAAAAATGGAGTATTTGAGCCCGGATAAGTGTTTTCTGAAAGTAAAATAGCCTTTCGGGAACAAGGGATCCCTCTAAACACATTTCCATAAAATTTTGGAAAAAATTTTTTTTCGAAAAAATAATTTTTCAAAAAAATTCTTCAAAAAGTAGAAGTATTAGTTTTGCAGCACTTGCTAGTGATATTGCATGTAAATACACACTATTCAAGTGCGATTCCTCTTACTGTGCTGTAGTTTTCCTTCCCCGGTCCCGCGGGACCAAACGGGACCGAAATTGATTTTTGGAACCGTGCGGGACCGGTACCGGGACCGGGACCGAAAACGGGACCGGTACCGTTTTTGGTCCCGGTCCCGGGCTGGCCCGGATTAGGCCACCCTAATGTGTTGGGTGTCAATCGTCGAAAAATATCTAAATTGAAAATTTGTATTTCGGCCCTGATTTTCCCCATTACCAGAACCGAACTCGGAGCCAGGTACCGAGCTTCCCCGGGACCGAACCTGGAGTCGGCTGCAAAGGCAACTGAACGCCCTCCTGGACCATACTTTGAAAATGTTTTGAAAGCGTAGCGCGCACCCTCCCATAACGTAGTTTAACCTCAACAGACCGTTGCTAGTTCTCACTCTCCTTGCAAGTTCGTGATTTTTTCGTAAATAAACGAGAGTGTGAATATGATCTCAACAAAAATGTAATTTTAAAAGACAACCAATTCCTTGTGTGCACCAAATATATTTCCTCACCTTTTCTTATCACTGAAGAATCACGCGCAGTTTGGTGAAAGTCAACAACATTTCACTGATAAAATGATAAGAAGCGAAGTTGAATTTCCGATGGAATCGCTCGGCTTTAGCAGACTCTTATCGATATTTATTTTTGAAATTATCTCTCTCGCTCTCTTTCTCTCAAGAATCTCTCTCGAAATAGTCTCTTTTGAAATTCCTTTGTTGACAAAGAGAGGAGAGAGAGGAATGGGCCGATAGATTAGAGGAGGAGAGATATTCTGACTCCTTCACTCTGCCATTTAACTGAAGGAGAAAGGTGACTGACAGCTATGGCAAAGCAAGTAAGTAAAATGTTTGGAATATTGTAATTCCACTTTCTATAAATGTTTGGGTTTGTATTGGTTATTAATCGAATGTATGGACAACGCATAGTACGGTAACTGTACATAACAATACAGTATTACTATTTCACAAAATCCGTAATGCTGATCAGGATTTCGTGCAAATCGGCATAGAATGGAGTGATTTCTACATTCCAATTTCGGTGCATTCAAGTTACAATAATTCGCCAGATCCTCTTGGTGGTGGAGCCTATGAAAGAGTCGTGTGAGTCATCGTTTAAACTATCATACCTGCATTGAAACGAATTTTGCGAATACATATTTTCTGATCATTCAACGTTAATTAGGGCACCATTCAAAAAAAATAATTTCCCTGTTGTTTAGACTCCTCAACAGCTCTAATCCTTCTGAAGAAAAGTTGGCAATCAAGAAATTTATCGATCCTTTCAAGAATGAGAAAACTGTACGTACGACCTCTTCTGGAATTTTTTTTAAATCACAAAAATGAATAGTATCAGATTATATTTTGATATTTCAAGATATCAGTCAACAACTTGTAAAAGAAATTGAGTACTCGGGTTTTCAAACTCCACCCTCCCTACTCTAATTTGATATCAACTCTCCATTCAGGCTCACCGCTGTTTCCGCGAGTTGCAACTAAATCACGAAAATATCGTCAAGATGCGATTTGCATATTCAATTCAATTCAATTCAATTATTTATCATGTCAGGCAATAGTGCTCAGATGAGGATGGGCCGGAATTCTTCGTTAGTTGCATTCCACCATTGGGGCCCGATTGCTCGTTTCAGGTCATCTCTCCATCGGGTTTTGGGGTGGCCTTGGGGGCGTTTCCAGTTGTAGGGGGTCCACATCGTAGTTGCCCGCGTCCAATGGTTGATTTCCATTCGCCTTATCTTCAAGGCCCATTTCGCTTTCCGTTTAAGTGCCTCCTTATTCCAGTCTCGAATTTGGGTGATTTCTCGTAATCGTTCATTCCTCATTCGATCCAGAAGGGTGACTCCAATCATCCGACGTTCCATCTTCCTCAGGGTGACATCGAGGCGCTCTTTGTCACTCGATCTCAAAGCCCACACCTCGCTACCATAGAGTACGGTAGGCAAGATGCAGCTGTCGAAGAGCCTCCTCTTAGTCTTCATGGGAAGAATGCGTGACGCCAGCAGGTGGTGGAGTTTGCTCCAGGCAGCCCAACCCAGACGAATCCTGTATTCCACTTCTTCGGAGGGGTCCAGGGGAAGGGAAATTCTCCCGCCAAGATATGTGGTAAACTCAACGAACTTGAATACTTGACCGTCGATGGTAATGGGTGCGCGAGTCGTGCTACAGGATGTAAGGAGAACCGTTTTGGAGGCATTGACTTCGAGACCGACTCGTGCACACGCTTCCATGAGCTTTCGCAGCATCTTCTCCAGTTCCGGTCGAGACTTGGCGACAAGGGCGACGTCGTCCGCGTACTCCAGATGACTAAGATGGCGTCCGTCGATCCGGATTCCGCAGGTCTCCCAATCGATGTCGTCCATCGCGCTTCTCAGTACCGCGTTGAAGAGACGGGGAGAAAGTGTGTCTCCCTGGCGGACTCCTCTCTTCACGCACACTGGGACCAGGTCCTCGTTCACTCGGATTAGGGTGGAAGAGGACTCGTAGAGGCGACGTAAGAGATCGACGAGGGTGGGATGGACTCCAAACGTGCAGAGTGCTTGCCACACTGCATTCCATTCCACGCAGTCGAAGGCCTTCTTGAAGTCGACGCATCCGAGGTAGAGAGGCATACCATATTCGTGAGTCCTTTCAGCGAGCTGCTTAATGGCGTGCAGATTGTCGAGAGTACTGAACCCTTTCCTGAAACCGGTCTGGGTGAGTGACTCCGACTCATCGAGAGACGTCTCGACTCGCTTTAGGATGACACGGGTAATGCTCTTCAGGGTGACTGTCAGTAGTGAGATGGGGCGGAAGTTGCCAATGTTGGAGGGATCGCCCTTCTTGTGAAGAAGGGAGACGACAGCTTCGACCAGAGCTCCAGGGACGGGGTCACCGGCAACAAGGTGGTTCAGTAGATCGGCTAGCGGTTGAGCGAGGTACTCCCTTGATAGATGGAGCATATCAGGGAGGACACCATCGGAGCCGGGGGAATGACCACACTTGAGGAGGGATAGAGCATGTCGGGTTTCATCAGCCAGGAACGGTGGAAAGGGCTCAGAGGGTGGGGCGGCAGCGAGAGGGAGCGCCACTGCAGGGGTGTAGAGAGTCTCGTAGAAACGTTTGACGGCAAGCTTGGTTGCATCTTGAGAGAGCGCGCCAGAGATTGGGTCAGGGACGAGTAGGCGTTTCCGAGACGAGTGGAGGTCCTTCATCGTTTTGACGATGCTCCTTCCCTTTCCATTTGCATATACCACCGAAGATTCAATGGATAAATTGGAGACTGTGTGAGATCTATATTTTCGCAGAAATATATTAGAAAAAAGATGTTTCCATTTAAAATTACTAAGAATATAATCAATGAAGTTTATTTTGCAGTTATCTCGCAATGGATTTCGGTGGAATCGATCTGTGTGATCTTCTAAGTCTAGAGACCGAAACGGGACAACAAATCTTCAGTTTCAATGATTTCAAGAGAATGATCTCATAGTTGTTGAGAGCATTGAAATATCTCAATTCGGCAAATGTAAGAGATTTTGTTTATTAAAACAAATGTTTATTAAAATGCAGGTGACCCATTGTAATCTGAAGCCTGCGAATCTCGCAATCAATGAACGAAAGAAGCTTACTCTTGTTGGTATGTGAATGATAATGCAAATTTTTAATATTAATGTCAAAAATATATGAAATATTTCAAGAACTTTCAGGAATAGGCAAGTTAAATTAGCTTGTTAACTTGCCTGTTTACAATTTAAAAAAAAAGGAATCGTTTAAATATTTTTCATCAGATTTCGGTCTCGCACGAGTCGATGACCCAGCGATGACACGCTATCCTGAGACAATGAACTATCGAGCAATTGAAACTTTGTCCTTCGGTGATTTCACAGCTCCGCACAATGAGAAAGGTTATAATGAAGTTTATTAATTGAGCATAAGCCGGTTCAGACCAGGTCAAAACTTGTATTACCGGGAAATTAAAATAACAACTTGAAGTTAATTCAACTTTTCAGCCGATATTTGGTCGATTGGAGCAATTCTCTATGAAATGCTAACAGGACAAATTCTGTTCGAGGGTAACCATTCTCTCATCAAAGCTTTGGAGTTCTGCGGGCCGGTTCCAGAGAATGTTCTTCAACAGGTTCTTGCTTATTTATCCCTAGAAAAATTATCAATGGCATGAATTATTTAAGCAGAACGGAGATGAAAGCCTTGAATTTCAAATTATTTGTAGATCTCTTGGTTCTCTGTTCGGTACAAAACTATTTAAATTCTTTTTTTGAAATTTCTATAAATATAATTTGTAGATCGACCACAAAATGAGTCGTGAATTCTTGCGAAAGAAATCGCAGAATTTTGTTCGGGTAGACTTCATAAATAAACTCTCTTCTGAATGTCGACCTTGGTTGAAAGAAGAAATCGAGAAGAATAGTGAGGAGTTGAGAGATTTCATTGATCGAACACTCGTTTTCGATCAGGAAATAAGGTGAGAAAGCATTTGTAATTATAGAATTAATTAAAGCTCGGTGGGCACTTTCCTAGTTCCGTACTCTGTCCCGCCCCTCCTCAAAACGCACTCCATCCCGCTCCCCTTTCAGATTTCTAAAAGCAATTTTTCTTTCAGAATGTCTGTGGACGAGGCGTTGGCTCACGATTTTCTCTCTGAAGTTCGTGAAATCGAAAAGGAAACAATTGCATCTCAGTCAATTGTCGACGTTGGAGAAACGTCGATAGAAGAGTGGAAAAGACGAATTTGGGAGTTCATCCAAACCAATCACGTTTAGTTCAATATTGAATAACCATTTAGGAGCACGCGTATGCACTTTTCGTAATGAATAAAGTTTAGCTGGAAATTCGTATTTGGCCAAATCGAATTATCTTAAATGTCGAACAATATTCTCTGAACGCTTATTTGTGCGAATTGTGTTTTCCTCAAGAGCAATCGCCGAATGGCTTAAACGAATTGTTCATCTTCATATACAACGCTGCTTACGATACTACACATCATTCCACAGGCCGGTCAACCTTCCAGAAAGGCCTTTGGAGTGAGAGAGCGTGTGAAATCGGGAGGGACTCTCTCACTTTTGCATACTCTCTCGTCCAAACCCCGGTCTGTAGGTTTGCAATCATGTGACTACGATTTTGTCAACGCTGCTGGACCAAAATTCGTTCAACTCGCAAGGATCGATCGCAAGCAATGGAGATCTCTCATGGCAACTCAGCTTTAACACCCAAAACCAGCTGTTAAAGTTGTATAAATGTAAAATGTAAATATACACAGTGCATGCGATTGCCCCATCAAATCGACCGAGGGAATTCTTTCGAAAGACTGTCTATGATGGGGCGTGTACCGCGCTGTTTGTGAGATTGTGAGAAGGGGAATACGAGAGAGAGAGAGAGAGAGAAAGAGAGAGAGAGAGAGAGAGAGAGAGCTGAGGGGACAAATATGGGTGCTGGAGAGAGAAAAGAAGGGGAGTGATAAGGAGGCGGAGGTAAGGGCAACAAAGGAAAAGGTGCACCGGAATAAAGAGGGCTTTACGTCGACACAGCACCGATAAGACCGGTTTGCTAACGAGGACTACGCATCCCCTGCTGGCCGGGCTTCTGGGAAACGTTACCTGCCGCAATCGAAGTTGCTTCCGATTTTACCGCTATCGAGGGGGATGGAGGGCTTGGTGAAACTGGGCGGGGATCGAACTCGTGACCACTCGTATGGCAAGCGTTGCGTGAATAATTTGAAAATTAATTATTGTTTTCAGGTTGGATGCAATAATTAAGAAGACACGTCTAAAATCGCATTTCACAGTCGGCCTTTCCATCGTTTTCAACCTTATTTTTACTGTCAGTGCAAATAAAATCAATCTTTTCTTATTCTTTCGTTTAGTTTGAATAAACATTATTATTTACACACGTTGTGTTTTGGATTTTGCTGATTTTCTCGTAGATCATATTGTTTTGCAGTGGTTTATCAATAATCTATTTGTATTCAATGAGGGACCGAATCGGGGCTCTGACGACACTAATTGGCTCAACTCGAGCTTCCCAATATATGGTCCCGATAGGGGACATCTATCTGCCCACGAATTTTGTTATGAACAACGAGTAAAATATAAAGTTACTGCCGGAATCAAGAGGACTTTACGTCCTCTTGATTCCGGCAGTAGATTCCGGCAGTAAGCGACTACTCAGTTGGGGCACACCAGGAAGGCCGTTTGCTGTAAAGGCATGCTTATTCACTGCTGTCCAGGCTTCTAGGGCATGTCATCTTGCGCAATCAAAATCGCTACTAGTTATACTGCCACCGAGGGGGATGGAAGGCTTGGTGTATCTCAGATCGCGATAGTCCGATTATGTATTTTCAATTTCAAATCAGTGTTGGATTTGTTTGTGATCAATATTTACAATTAGACCAAAATAATGCAATTTTAAAACTTTCCGTAGTCCCTAACTCAGCATTCTCAATTCATCGCTTTCTCAATATTTTCTCTCCCATAAAACCGGCGAAATTTGAGCCTTTGATCGTGCGATAAGAAATTGATTGGGCGTCTTCACATTCTTCACATCATTCCATCGATCTAAACCTCCAGATAGGGGTGAAGTGTGAGAGAGCGTGTAGAATCGAGAGGACATCTCTCAATTCTATCTTTCTCACCTTTAACCCTTCTTGGAAATTTTGGCATTTCGAGTCTTCGCACATTTTCCCGTTACACTTATTATCATTCTAAGGTTGCTTGTTTGTGCGCAAATAATGTTTTTTCTTAGATATTTCATGTGGATTGGAATCATCTTCACTGATATTCGTGAATGTTTCTTAAATGCACGAGAGGATGACAATGGATTGGTGCACACAATGGATTGGTTGAGACTTTTAAAATTATATTTTTTGTAGAGATTATATTCATCCTCTCGTGCATTTAAGAAACATTCACGAATATCAGTGAAGATGATTTCATATCTCAGTTCTCCGCGGAGCA